>UELX01003180.1:0-25245 GCA_900480035.1 Eupelmus urozonus | reverse complement strand
ATTTACATGTAGAAGATACTGTTAAGACCATAATAAAACTTAACGATATCAATATCCGGCAATGGATATTAAATTTACATACGACGATAAAAACGTTAAGAAAAATTGATATTGTACGACCCAGAATCTCCGCCTTTCCTTGATGCAGACAACTTCAAAATCCACAACTGGTATCAACATTAACCCACACTCGTACATTCCTAGGACATAAATTTTTCATTTTATAAGGATTATATCTGGCTACAGGAGAAATTCATTCTTCTCATGGGAGTATTTAAAAGTTAATTCAAACTTTTTTTTAACCTTAAGGCAAAGATTTGAGACGCACTGGGTTTACCACTCAGAACCAGCCAGTAAACGAGAAAATAGTAGAGAGGGCGAGAGCGTGAAAATCGAAACGTAAAAAAGTGATGCCTGGAATTTAAGCCTTGCCTCCCACGAGGATATCAGCGCACTCGAGACTTGTTAAGGCCCTGGAGTTTTCACAGAACGTTTATTTCGTACAAACCTAAAGGAGTCTGGGGGCGTAGCTCTCTCCCTCTCTCTCATCCCCCTTCTAAACATTTTCGTAAACCGTTCGCCCCGTATAACGACTCTAGGGGAACTAACTGTTAGCATGCCAGAGAGAGAAGGTGAGGGAGAGAGAGAGAGAGAGCTCCCACAATTATATTTATTCAAGGCTTTCAGCATCCCATTTCCCTTACAGTTTCCATTACTGAAAACAATTTCCCTTTAGGTGATCACGATAAAACATTTTCCAAGTCGCAGAATAAAATGCTGAGTTTTTCCTCCCCTGCAGCGATGAGGGGAAAAATTCTTCTTTTACTTTCTAACGTATTGAATCGAAGACATGAATAACGTTGCCTTATACTCGCCACGAGTAGTTTTTTTTTCCACAATGGAACATTTTTCAATTAAAGAAATGCTGGCTAATGCAATTTTTCCTTTTTAAAGCCAGAAAGACGAACCGAGGCATAACCAACTTGTCTCTTTTGAAATTAGAGAAAGTGTCTTTTCTTTTCTTTTCCAGGCCTGTCCCTCTGATGTTCTTTCTTCTACTTCTGGAGAACATTAGAATTGAGCTCTAAGTGAATTACAGCCATCATATAATTCTGTTACATCTTTTTCTTCTTCATCACAATTTCGACAAGTGTGAATTTTACTCCTTATTTTTACTGAAAAATATTTTTCTTATTAAAATCCAGTGTAATTGAAATGGAAAACGACCTTATTATAAAAGCTAATTAGCTTTTTGTGATTCATGAATAAATTAAACTGAGACTCGATTTAGAAATTCAGGTAATGTCTCGTCAAATTTTTAAGTATAAAAAAAACCTTGTTTTTTGTTGCGAAAGGAAGAAAAAAATTGTGTTCTACCTATTAAAAATCAAGTACGAAATTATTTTATCGTGAATTACCTCTCGACACGATATCCCGAGTATACTTCTCCACGGAGTTGTTCCCATATGCAAAAGGATGAGTGTACTCGTTCAAATATTTTCATTAGTAAACATTAGACACGAAATTATCTAGAGTAACCAAATATTCCGCAAATTTGTATGGATTATTATAAAAATTAGATTAAGTATTAAGATAAAAATGGAAATTTTTAAAATATTTTCATACGTAAAAAAGGATAAAAGTTGATATAATATGATGGAACATGATATTTTTCATCAACTTTAACAAAGTAACTTATTACTCGACAATGTCAATACTGGCTACTCCACTTACTCATTGCATTCTTATCACACTGAATATAACGAGACTGGGAAGGTAGGAGGCAAGAAGCTATTGTGTACAGCTTCATTTTTCACGAGGTAGTCAATGTCGTGGCGACACGTGGCGCATCTTCAAAGGCAACGATATACACATACCCACACAACGACCCTAGCTGACAAACTATGATAAATACATTTGTCCACCCTCTCGTGTTCGTATATTTATAGACCTACATCTACGCGCGTCATAGGGCTACAAAATTCTAGGGACTGAAGCAACAAAATTCAAAAGATAAAGCGCGAAACCTCACAGAGCATACATATATATTGACGTGTTCGGTCTGACCGGATAACGCGCGCACTCCCTCAGCCTCGAGAACTCATTTCTCGCTACATAAACTGGCTGTCTTTCCTTCGTGTCCAGCGAGCAGTCTCGATCGAAACTTAGGGATTACGACACTTCTTTCCGGAGCCCTGTTGCTGTATATTATTTTTTAACCATTTTTAAATTGTCGGATGGTTTGGCCGTAATTGTATTTTTTAGGAGCCTGTGTTCGTTTTTATTAATGTGATAAAAAATGTATGTAAACAACGGAAAATACTGAATTTTTCATCGTTATAAATTTAATATACATAACTTTACTTGAGAACTATAAATAAAATAATATGAAAACAATAAATAAAATATAATAAAATATAAAACGGTTACAAAATGTAAACAAAATTACAGAATTTCATACGATAAAATATTAATAATATTTTACTACTTTAAGAAATAAAACACGTACTTTTTTACTACTTTAAAAAATGAAACACGTACTTTTTTCAACTATAAGAAAAAAACTTTCTCAGTTTTTGAAATATTTACAATATATTATTTAAAGACACCTTTTTAACAAAAATTACTTTGTTGCACAATTTATTAAGTACAAATGAAATACAGTATTATTTTCATATTTTGTCCGATAACATACGTTCATACATAGCGATATTTTTAACAATATCACACATTGATACAGAAGATATAGTAATAAATTCATTATTTAATAAATATAAAAAAATAAAATCTATTTTTAATTAAAATTTCAGTTACCAACAAAAGCAATCACGTTTAGATAAAAAGATAAATTTATAAATACAGAACAAAATAAATTAATCATATTGATTAAGAATTTCTATTACATTTTTAAAGTGATTATAGAAAAATATGCATGAGGTAAATGGCTGACCATTTGCTTAGAAAATGATGAAAGTTTCATCTATAATTCAAAATGATCAGAATTTAGTTAAAATTTGAAAAGATACTTGAACTAAAATATAATAATATTGATAACATTTCAAACCTATAAATAACAAATAAAGAAGCTCATTTTTTTTTATTCCTGACAGGTATGGTCCTAGCACCATGTCCCCAAAGAAGCTCATTTTCTGAAGAAATTTATTCGGTTATTTAGGGAAAACATCAAATTTTTTTTATGAGTTTAAATAAGTTAATTAACAAAAAACATTTTAATCTTTCTGCATAATTATTATATATTTTGGAGGCGAAATTTTGTTATGGGCTTCGGTTATTAGGAAGAATACGTATTTCAATTGGAAATCGAATGAAAGTAACATTAATCAATAGGGGAACAAAAAAATAAGCCCTTGCAAATCTAATTCATTGTCGATGATAATTTTATCCTGGGAATTTCTATTAGTGCCGATTAAACGTGTAAAGCTGTAACAGAAAGATAAAAGAATACTGAGCAAAGTTATTTTCAATCAAACGCCGAAGTTGTAGTCTCATTTTAATTAAATTAAAAAAGAAACAATAAAAATAAGCAGCTTGCTCGCAGAAAGAGATTAATTGTATTACCATTGCAGTTGTTGGACGGCGCAAAAATAAAGAACTCGAAATCTCCGCAGACTTGCAGTTCGCAATACTGAGAAAAATTCGGTTACCTACAACTCGCGCTCGCGTAACACAGCCTGCGGGTAGGCAAGGATGTCTTTCTTTTCTCTATTCGGTCTCAACTCGTTGTCGGCAATAGTCGAGCGCGCGTACGACGACGGGCGACGAGTGAAGTAATTGCATTACTACCACCAGGGATATACCGGGATTAAGTTACTAGCAACCAGATTGCTTCGTAATTGTAAAGCGTTTTGCCATTGCGCGCGCCCGCGAACTGAAGAGTCCTCCGAGAGTTCGATATTACCGTTCTTTTTATCTTAACCGCTTTTCAAAAAGTCTTTTTGCAAGATCTTATTTTTCGTTATTTGTTAATAATATTACGAAGAAATGCGCCATCTTGTGTATTTATAATAAGAATAGTAAATTTACTGGCCAAGGATTTCTGAATTTAAATTAAAAAGAAATATTTCATGCCGAGAAATTAATTGCATATTTTCCGTAGTTAAGTGCGAGCTTAATTTTTAAGCTTCAAATAAGATTCTACGTTTCGTTAAATAAACGAATCAAACCTACAATTAAAAAGGTATTAAAAGAAATTAAATAAATATAACAACTTTAGTGATGAATGTTAAAATACAAATCTGTTACAAAAAAAAACCTTAAGTTTAAGAAAATACTGTTTTTCTGAGACCCCTTTCTTTAATTGAACAAGTTTAATTATTATATAATTATATACCTACACAAATTTGATTATTTGTCTATTTTTTTTATCTGTAAAAAACTATCAATATTTTTTCTGTGACCGTAAAAGTATCTGAATAATCCACATATAACTTATCTCCTTTTATCTCGTGATATTTGAAAACTTCATCGCTTGTGTTTCAGGTTTCTTTCTTCTCAACTAGTCCAGAACTTTCCAATAAACAGCGCTTTGAATACTTCACCCGTACTATACCAAGTGACCACTATCAAGTTAAGGCTATGGTAGAGATTATTAAGCAAATGAATTGGACTTATGTATCTGTTATATATGAAGAGAGCAATTATGGAGTAAAGGTATGTTTTATTATTACTTACAATTCATATATAGACATATATAATAAAATAACTTGATGAAAAAAAAACAAATCAAAATGTTAGAGTACTCAGTAATGTTAAAGTTCATGACTATATTTACGAGTCACAGTAAATTATAATATTATTCTTGTTTTCTTTTATAATAGAAATAAAAAATGGTTAATTTTTTAGGACTCATTCGACTTATAAACAAAGACTATATTGAAAAAACTAAACTGCATATCCTGTTTTTTAAACTTTTTTTTCATATGTTCTTTATAAAATTTATAATTTTTCATATTTCTTGAAACGAATTTGTAATAAATATAAATATGCTTATTAATCTTACTTTGTGAAGAAATTATTTAAGTCCATCACTTTTTTTTACAGTTTTTCTTTTCGGCTTTGTATTCTCTGTCCATTCAGCTTTATCGTCAGCTTTTTCTTTTTTATATAATGATTTATGGGAGTCGTCAGCATAGATCTGCTCCTTAAAAACTACCCAGATAAATTCTGGCATTGACGTTCATAAAAATTGTGATGCACACAAATTTTGTGACCTCAATGTTCTTTATCACTGAGCAAAACAAAAAAGTTTCAATTAAAAATATAGAAATCAATTTTATTAAAAAATATAGACACTACTATATAGATAAAAAATGCATTATAAATAAATAAATTATTAAGTGACGTACGACAAATAATTCGTAGAGTTTTTTTAATTTAGTTTGATTTATTATTAATTGTAGCTTATTAAAGTTTGAATTTTTGAAATTCACACTATCACAAAGCTTAATCTTTGATAAGACAAAAAATCGATACATAGACTTTGCAAGACCTTGTGTGCAATAAGAAAAGTAGGAAAATAGATAAGAAACAAAACTTATAAAAATGAACACAAAGTGTACAACGTATAATAATAATCTTGGTGGAATTGTAAACGTTTAAGTATATAGATTACACCCTCTCGGTTTCCATGCTTCCTATTTAATGTTGCGATTTTCTCGTCAACCGACGCTTTGCATTCGCAAAGGTTTCCTCTGTTTTATTCGTGATAAAGAGCTGTGAAAAACAGTAATGGATTCTTATTGTTGTTTGTTATGCATTTATGCAATTCACACTTTTTATTTTTCGCACGTTTATAAAATACCATTATGAAGCGGAATAACTTATAAAAACATTATATAAAAATACATTATTTTAAAAAATTTATATTTTAAATTTTGTATGTTAAACATAAATATTTTTAAATATTTGATTTATAAAAAATGACTATATTTTTAAAAAAGTTAAAGATAGTTGATTAATGTATAAAACTGATGACTAAAATTTGTATTGTACTTAAAATAATTTTGAAGAAAATTATTAACTATTTGAAATCGACTTGCCCGTATAAAGGTATAGGCTCTCTTAAATTCTAATAAAAGAATTTTTTAAACATTGTGTGCGAAGGTTGATTTCTCATGCCTGTTGAGCGTGGGCAAGAATTTAACATTTTAAACATGCGCGATAGGCTTAAAACATCGACTTTCTCACCCCTTGATTAAAAAAAAATAGTATTCTATACACATGTGCTCAGGTGGTTCTAAGGTGAACTTCATTCGGGCGACAAACTTATACTCGTCGAAAATTGCTTATTTCGCAAACTAGTATCAAAACTACCATTTCAACCATTCAATAAAAAACTTGTAGTAAAAAGAATTTTTTCGTTTATGTATTTTTACTTGAATTTATTTTAAATCTAAGATTTTTTAAAGTTTCTTTGTTTGTTTATAGAAAATGTTTTATTTTTTTATTTTTTGCGACGTTTGCAATTCAATGTTTAAACAGAACATTTTATAAAAATCTACGGACTTTATATTTATTTTAAAATAATTCTTTGAACTTTTTATGCAATATCATTGATAAATAGATACATGCACGGATATTTAGTCACATGTTTATATATGAATGTTTCAGTAAGTAGGCGAGTCTGTACTTGTATCATAGTTTCTGGAATGAAAAAAAAAACGTAATTCAATCGTAATTCTTCTAACACATTACTCATTTTTTAAAATAGTTTCAACAAAATTTAAAAATCTAAATTTTTAAAACTTGCTCTTTACGAAAGCAAAAGTAGTTAAGATTGGAATGTTTTCTTTTATTAAACAATATGTGTCCTTCTGTAACGATACTGTTTTTGTTTATAAAATTTTTTCATTATCTTGCATATAAAGTATAAAGAAAATGAATTCGTGTATCAAACTAGAGGCTTTTGACGAAAGCGTGATAAACTGATTTTAACCTTGTGTGGATATTTGCACCCAAAGCAAACAAGAGTGAAAAAAGATCACGGGAGATTAACATCACTTTATGATTATCGGATACAATTTTTTCATACTACGTGCTTAAAGCTCGTTTTAACATACGCATTTTTTTAGCATATGCGAAAATGCATTTCTCTCAAGGAGTGAAAAAATATATTATTATGAAACCTAAGTTAGCTTATTTTTACGTAAATTGTTAAAAATTTTTTTAGATGTAAGTAAAACCGCAAGAAATTCTTTTTGGTACATTAGCTACAGCAAAAGAACATTAGCACACACTGCTGAATCGATCACTCGATTTTTGTTTCAGGCGTTCGAGGAGTTAGAGAGTCTTCTTGCAAAGAATGGAATATGTATTGCTGTCAAAGAAAAGCTCGTAAAAGATTCAGGCGTTGCTGATGAGAGCGTTTATGATTCTATCGTCCTAAAGTTGCTAACTAAACGACGGGCTAGAGGTAAGAAACACGAGAGACACGTTCAATGACCTTAATATATTTAGTACTAAGTTCCAGGTAAAACATAAATGAAAATAATCAGAAGCAAAGTTATTTTATTTGCATTTAAGAAAACACGGCTCATAAAAATCATAGTACATCATAAAGATTGTGTCCCGAAGTAGAACATTCATTTAGAGAGAAGTATCTCTAAAAGCCGTTAAAAAAATATATGATCCTTTTTGCGTCGCGTAAAAACGACCTAATGGCCATCTAATTCAGAATTTCGACGTGATGCTCAGTAGAAGACGCTGCTTTCGCACTTATTTGATCTTTTTTTTTTGCATTTCCAGTGAAATCACAATAGCTTAAAAAATAAGTAAACTTATCACATTAAACATTTTTAGCAACAATTGTAAAAGTTTTTTTTTAGAGCGTGCAATTCAATAAAGATTTTGCCCGGCGAGTTTGCAGCCGCGACATCGATCAACAGAGTGATAAAATTAATCGTAAACTTTACCCCTGCGCTGTTTTAAACGAGCACGTTAATGAACTTTCTTGTTCCCCTATCAACATTTTATCGGTCTTGGTACTGTTTTTCTGCGGACTTAAGTT
Organism: Eupelmus urozonus; assembly: GCA_900480035.1. Lineage (NCBI taxonomy): Eukaryota > Metazoa > Arthropoda > Insecta > Hymenoptera > Eupelmidae > Eupelmus > Eupelmus urozonus. Next base: position 17,219 of record UELX01003180.1, on the reverse strand, counting down.
ATGAATTTGTTACCTAATTTTGTTATCTCTTCATTTAAATGAAGTCGAGCAATTCTAATTAGTGCTGTTATCAAAAGTGATAAAACTCGAAAGTCATGCAAAGACTTAACGGTGCTCGCTTCTACGGCGTCTGCTTTACGAGGGACTTTATATTTTTCTGATAACGAGTAAATTGAAAGGATTTGAAAAAAATCTTTCTCCCCATTCAAATGCAAAACGTGTTTTTGTCATAACAGCAAGGAAAATTACGAATAATGAAAATCTGCGGATATTAAAAAATCTATCGTTCTTCATTACGAAAAACCGGCACGACCTCGCTCGAAACTTTTTTAATATCGGGCCGCCTCCGATTTATTAAAACTATTTTAAAAAGTGAAAAACAAAACTTTAAAATTGATAATATAACAGCGGCGTTAAAGCATCAGCCAAAGAAAAAGCGCGTATCGTAAATCGCGCGCGCGCCGGGGCTAAATCCGAGAGGGGGGGCTAGAAAAAAATGAACTAGAAAAAGAAGTAGCAGCGGCACTGCACGGATCCCTGGTGCAGTTGACACCCTCGGAGAGAGCCTCGGCCCATAAAAACAGACGCAAAGTTTTGTGTGTGCGCGCGCGAAAGTTAGCGCCTCGCGCGCGCGTTGCACATCTGTCGAGGTCGGGAGATCGATCACTGCAGGCAGCCCCTCCGCGCGAGACTCTCTCGAATGCGCCCCAGCGCTTATGTATATATCTATCACGTCAATCGTTCGCAGGCTGCATTATTTACGGCTCGGACCAGGAGGTGGCGGGCCTGATGAAGGCGGTGAGACGCTGCAACGCCACGGGGGCCTTTTCTTGGATCGGCAGCGACGGCTGGAGCGCCCGGGGCCTGGTGAGCGACGGCAACGAAGCCGAGGTTGAGGGCACACTGTCGGTGCAGCCCCAGGCTAATCCGGTCGAGGGCTTCGAGGATTACTTCTTGAATCTCACGGTTGAGAATAACAAGAGGAACCCTTGGTTTGTCGGTGAGTGGAGATGCATGTATGATTCTTGATGTGAGTTTTGTGCACTTGCTGATTTTATTTGATCGAGGCTTTTTTTGGGGTTATTTTAGTTTGGAGTTTGAGCTTGGGTTGGGATAACTCAGATTTCGTGGAGAAACGGATTGCATAATGAATTTGCTGTTTATATTCGGTTTAAGCTAATGAAAGGGAGAGCTAAATAATTTATTTAAATAATTTAATTTATGCTAATTGTGCCGCTGAATGCAGTAGTTAGTCAAAGTGACGGTTATAGTTGGGAGAAGCTTATTTGCAATTTTAATATTTCAATAAAATATTAAATGGAAGTTTCAATTCAATTACTTATTTTTTTATATATAAATATTTTTGAAAAGTTTACATAAATATTTTACATAATATTTTAGTCAAGTAATTACTTTAACAGATTAACTCAAAATGCAGTAATTTCCGTTTAACAGTTTGATAAAAATAGCGATTAATTCTAGGAAGATGAGAAAGCTTCCTCTAAAAGATAGAAAAAAAAAGTTAAGTAACATAACCGAGGAAATGGTTCGGTAAGCTGAACCTTTCTTAAAGTTTAAGCTCCCGTGCAGCGTCAAATAAAAAGAACCCTATGAAAAACTTCCATTTCCACGACAAATAAACCCTTGATAATATTCCATCACGATTCGCCAGAGAAACTCAAAAGATCGAAAGCGATAATTCGTTAATTTTCCATAAGCACGTTCAATTCCAGGGATAATTCTGATATCGACTTTCGCCGCGCAACGGAATCTTTAAGTCGCTCGCTTGCGCGCGCGAGCTCGCGATGTAGTATAGTGGGAGTTTTAATTGAATGTCTCATTGCGGAAGGCATGTAATTAGAAGCGACCTTAATTAATATCCGGCACAGACGCCGCTCAAGAATAAGCCCGCTTTCGCATTACCAATGGTTTATTGACTTTTGTCGTGCTCCGGCTCTCTCGTCAAGTTTTTACGCCGCGCGCGCTTTCATCGCGCTTCCTCCGCAGTTTTGCGCGTTTTACCCGCCTCGTGGCTCCTCGTCGATTCGCCCGCGAAGTGAAATAAGGCAGTGAAGGAGCGAGAAAGAACGAGTGAATCGCATTTGTATACGCGAGAACCTTGCATTTTCATGTCTCGGTGAAACCGCGCGCCCTCTTGTCGCCTCTTGCGAAATACAATTTTCAAGTTTCAATTCGTGAAAATGCGCGGATCTGCCGCGGTGTGGGAACTGTTATTACTTGGTAATATTCGAGTGGGAAGCTGTATTTTTTTTTTAATTAAGCCGGTACGAAAATTGGTATTTTTTAAACACGTTTTAATATGGTTTATAATTAGAAGTGATGGAGTACGGTAAAAATTGAGATAATGCAATAATAATTTATAACTGCGCTTGTATTTTTCATTTTGTAACGTAACTGCAATACTTTTTAATTACTCAACGCGGTTTCGTCTTAAATCTGGCGCTAACGAACAAAATTTATTCGCGAAACCTAAACGAGCCGGAATTACGCTCATGCAAATAATTGCTACAACATTCCAGCGGCGAAATACTTTATATTCCAGCCGAGCATCATAATTGAAAACACTAAGAATTCAAAGCGACGTTTCAAGTTTTTCTTCCGGAAGATGACCCTAAAGCGCCGCGCGCTCGCGCAAACAAGACGAAGCGGCCGTACGAAACTAGTCCTTATTACGGCTTTTCAATAATGCAACAGTCCAGAAGACGACTCCTTGCATAACTGAGGCTCGTATTTTTCTTAATGAAAATTAGCCTGCCCACCTCGTCCCGTCAACAAGTTGAGCCAACTTCCCCGTATAATTAGCATAACTTTGTCGCGCATCCCCGACTGAAAATGATAGCTCGCGCTCTCTGCAACATCAATAAATGAAGGAAAGGGCCGGGGGAAAAGCGCGCGGGCGTGGCTCTCGCGAAATAAATTTACATCCGTAATACCGCGGGCCGCGTACGCGCCGGGCATGAATAAGGCCATATTCCTTTGGCCTTAGCGAGTGCGCGGAAATGCATTTTCTTCGTTGCGCACGTGTGTAGGCAGGGCGAAACCCGATTCGTTTGCCCTCCTCCGATGACTTCGATGTTTCACGGCTCTCTCGTTCTTCTCGCGGCGCTGTGTGCAGAGCCGCCTTCGATAGCTTCTTCTTTGACAGGCTCTCATCTTTCTGCGACTTAGTTTCCGAGCTGAAATTCTTTCTGTCGCGTCAGAAGACTGATACATTAAGACCTAGCTGCCGCACGCGCGCGGTTCTCGTATATATGGAATATTGTCGGCGGGAGGAAATATATGAGCTTAGAGAATTCGATGCGGAGAAGATAGAGCTTAGAGAGGAGCTTTGTGATGCGCTGCAGTTTCTTTCAGTTTTATTCAGCTGCGTTTGATTAATATTGCTTTTAGCGTTCGGTAGAGGGAATAGCGTTTGATTGTGTCAATCGACGAGACAGAGACTGAAACAAGAATTTATTAAGTGGGCGGAGATATTTTTTTTGAGAAAACTACTATACCGACTTTTGAAGTGGCAACAGACTGAAAATGCAAATAATCGGGTTATTGCAGTCTGTTGCCACTTTCTGAAAAAATATAGTAATATTTTCAAAAAAAAATTTTCTCTTTATTGTAAAAATAATTTTTTTATTTCTATTTCAGAGTTCTGGGAGGATCATTTTAAATGCCGTTACCCTAATTCATCGTTAACTCCATATAATAGTAAATACGAAAATTTCTGTACCACGAAAGAACGCTTAAATAAAGGTGACATGGCATTTGAAAATCAATTGCAATTCGTGTCTGATGCAGTAATGGCATTCGCTTACGCATTTCGGTAATTTTCTGTTTCTTTTATAAAATAAACTGTTACATGTATACATTTGCTAAGCACCTTCATTTTTAAAATTATAATTAACTTTGTAATTAACAGTGACATGCATAAGGAGCTCTGTCATGGAAAAGTAGGACTGTGCGACGAAATGAAGCCTACGAAAGGAGAAGAGCTTTTGAAATACCTTCGAAAAGTAGATTTTGAAGGTAAAATTTCACGAAATCGCCTTTCTAATTAAATAATTTCAAACCACAAAGTTAAAGGGAATGATATTTGACCCTCTTTATTCAATAAAGGGTTTTATCGCAAAGGGAGAAAGAAAAATTACGATTGAAAAATTAAGAATTATGCGTCTTAATCTTTAACCTTTGTAAGTGACAGAGTTAATTATTAAAAATTAAAATGTTCAAGGCCTCAGCGGCGATAGCTTCAAATTCGATCATAACGGCGACGGACCAGCCAGGTACAATATAATTCACTTCAAGCAGACCTCCGCAGGCCAATACAGATGGATTCGCGTCGGCAAGTACTTGGAAGGGACTTTACATCTCAACATGACAGGTCCGTACATTACTATAATTAAAAATTTACTGATCAATTTGCCCAAGGACATTATTTCAACAATTAAAGATTAAAAACACATAACGATAAAAATAAATAAAACGGTCCAAAGCCTCGCCCAAAATTAGATCTTTGGGAAGAGGCGACACTAGCCGAGCTAGCCGCTATAAGACAAACGAAAGCACTTTAGCGTATACCGCCTCGTGGGCTCTCACTTCTCGACTCTCTCTCTCTGGCAAGAGGAGGGCGTAGGTGTAAGAGAGAGAGAGAGAGAGACAATAGAGCCTGGGCGCGCTTGGCTGGGCGCACTTTACATTGTAGGTTAAAATAGTTTCTGATGTTGCAGAAGTCCAATTCCGGCTGGAGCACGCGGCGCCGCCGGAGAGCGTATGCTCGTTACCCTGCGAACTCGGCCAGGCGAAGAAATACGTCGAGGGCGAGAGCTGCTGCTGGCATTGCTTCAATTGTACTCAATATCAGGTCGGTAATGTCGTCGAGGCGCCCGGCTGCGGCAAAAAAAGAGAGAAGAGAGAGAAAAAAAGAGAGAGGAGGTCGAGCGCGCCGACACATCGATGGAGCCTCTTTCGCGGCGGCTCACCCTCTTTCTTTTCCATTCTTTGCTGGCTTACCTCTTTCTCTCTTCGAGTTTCAGCTTTCTCTCTCTCTCTCTCTCTCTCTCTCTCGTTCTCTCTTCTTTACTCCTTTTGTTACTCGTAATCAACCACGAAACGCTGAAACTCTATCCGCCGTGGCTTTCTCCGCTTTTTCCGATCTTCTTTTCTCTATTCTACCACTTCGCGTTTCAAAAGCCCCGGCAAGCTTGCAAGCCGGGCGGCGAGCGTTTTAAGCTGCGGCTGCAGTTCGCGCGCGCGCGCGATACAAGCTTTTGACTTGAAAAGTTCCAGTCGCCCGAAGGGCTCCATTGTTAACGCCATTCTCGAAATCGAAAACATCTTGCGATTTTTTGTGCGCCGATGCAACTTTTTACAGCCCTCTCCCTTGTTAGACACTTACAAGATTTAGTTTACGACGCTGTGTACGAACGCGCTCGTCTCGACCCACTTCGAGCCACCCTCTCCTCTACGGCAGCTGGAACTTTCCGACAATTCTTTTGCTTGTTTATACTTTTACTTAATGCATCGCAACACATACGGTCCCCCCGCGCCTTTTTTTTCTCGAAAAAACCGACTTTCCAAAATGTAAGTCCGGCACCAGTCGGAAATTTCAGGGCGAAAAGATCATTCTTTTGCTTTGCGAGAGGATAAAACTTTCCGCTGGAAGAATGCTCTTTGCCAAGAAGAGTTTTTTCCAAAATTATTTGCAGTCTATTTTTTTATTTAGCTAATGTAATTGTAATTTGTTTGAATTGTTCCTTTTTTATCGCAAATAAACAATATTTTTTTACCACTTTCTATATTAATTATACCAGTAAAATTTAAAATAATATTTTTAGACAATATATACCAATATCACAATTTATTTATAATCCACTTCCCTTCGCCAATTTATTATATTAAATTTATCCTAGCCAAGCCCAATTCTTTACTTAACTCAACGTCACGATATCAAGCTTTTATTAAATTTTGGCAAATATATCCTTCTTCGTTTGAGCTAAGAAAAATAAGAAAAACCCAACAGATCGAAGCGAGTTCGGCAGTCAATCCCGAATAGCTTAAGGCGCGTGTCGCTATACACGTGTAAACATATATTTGACATTTCTCCCTTTTCTTGTGCGAGACAGATCAGAAAGCCAGACGATGAGACGCAGTGTATTGATTGCCCCGAGGGTACAGTCCCCGACGACACTCACTCCTACTGTAGGGACATACCGGAGGAATTTTTAAAGCTGGAAAGCGGCTGGGCAATCGGCGCCATGTCCTTCTCGGCCACCGGAATTTTGGTAATAAAACACTGCCGAGTATAATTTACGATTCGCGCGTAATGCGTAAAATAAAGCGAGCTTTATTTCATAAACGTAGTAAAATCAGCGAGTTTATATTTTTCTTGATTCCAGGTGACGTTCTTTGTGGTGGGGGTCTTTCTGAAGCACAACGACACGCCGGTCGTAAGAGCCTCTGGAAGGGAATTATCCTATATTTTATTGTCGGGAATACTTCTTTGTTACTTAGTCACGTTCGCGCTTGTGCTACGCCCTACTGATATTGTTTGCGGCATACAGAGGTGAGACGTCCTTCTTTTTCTTACTTTCCTCGTGCCTGATCTTACTGATAATAGCAACAATTTGAAGAAAAGTTGTAACTATTTATACGCTATTTGTTTATTCAGATGTTTGAAGAAAAAAATTCTTTAAAATGCTTTTTAGGTCGCCATTAAATTATTAACTAATTGAATTTATTTATTTTTATTTTTCTAAACGACCTAATTATTATGAAACATTTTTAAAATTTTTGTTATTAAAATAATTACTGCCATATCTTGTTATATATGTTGTACATTTGTTATTTTCATAGCTTTTATAAAACCTTATATAAAGAAGCTTAAAAGCTCATCCACTGCATTATCTAGATGTAATGGAAAAAGTCTCGCTGATCATTGAACTTAATTCGATAAATCTTTAAAAAAAGGAACCCCAGAACAGCAGAAAACATTAAGCTTCTATTACGAAAAAGGTTAACAGGCAATAGCCGAAGATAAAAATAAATTTTCAAAATTTCCTTCCCTTACTTGATTAAAATTTCAATTTTCCACGAAAATCCCTTTACTTCAGCAGCGTGAAACTGCGGCTTTCATCCTTAAAGCTCATTAGCGATAAGACGTGGCTCGCGGTAGCGAAAGAAAGCAGCAGCGTAAAAAGAGAAGCAAAAAAAAGAAAAACAGGATTAAAGAGATTTTAAAAAATCGTTTCCAGATTCGCAGCTGGCTTCTGCTTCACGGTAGTGTACGGCGCCCTCCTGACGAAAACCAATCGCATCTCGCGGATATTTCGCGCCGGCAAGCACAGCGCGAAGAGGCCGTCCTTCATCTCGCCCCGCTCCCAGCTCATAATCTGCTCGATGCTGTGCTTCGTGCAGGTCTTGATCAACGGCGTCTGGATGGTGATAGATCCGGCCCGGGCGATGCACCATTATCCGACCCGCGAGGACAATCTCCTCGTTTGCAACAGCTACATCGACGCCAGCTACATGATTGCTTTCACCTACCCCATCATACTGATCATCATCTGCACGGTCTACGCGGTCCTCACGAGGAAGATACCCGAGGCCTTCAACGAGAGCAAGCACATCGGTGAGTATCATTCCTCTCTCTCTCTCTCTCTCTCTCTCTCTCTCTCGCTCGCAGCTGCACTTTATTGTTTCTTGATGCAGTAGGCCTGCAAAAAGCAGGAGGAATGCCGAGAATATTATCGAGAGAATTCAGAGAAGGTGCAGGCTTTACTGCTTGGAATACTCGAGAGTAATAGGATGTCGAGATATTGAAGGAGCTGTTGGATTATTGATTAGTGCTGCTTTGCTTAATTAAGATGGAAAATTTAACTTTGAAATTAATGTTGAATTAACTCAATTAAAATCTGTGCAAGCGGTACTATACGTTTTTAAAACATTTTAAATTCCGTTTTCAAAATATTTTAATGTTTGGCGGAATTTGTGACGTGAAATTTGTTCTCATGTGTAAATCTGTTTTTAATAATATTAAAATACTACCTGCGTTATACAAAAATAATTATTAAAATATTAAAAAGTCATTAAGAAATAAATTGATACTTGCTATCTTTGAAAATGGAAAAGGAATGAGATTCAAATTAAATAATTATATTTTAATAAATGATTACATGGAATAGCAAAAGCTAACATTGAATTTTTAATGCATATTTATATATTTTTCATTTAAAATTTCAGCTCAATATGACATGAAATATTTGTTTTTAATTTTAATTTGATTTCAGTAATAATTCAAATTTGAAATAACATTTTGTTAAAATTTATCCATAGTTAAAGGTATAATAAATTTGGTATAAAATAATAATTAACAAAATTTTATTACTTACATTATAATGACAAATTTAATGTAACGTCAAATAAAAGTCATACATTTATTATTTATAACCTTTTTACAATATAAATACATCAAAATTATTATTGAAAACTGAAAATAAAGCAAATACTCTTACTTATTCAACAGTATTGTTATACAAAGTTTAAATTTTAATGGCTAACTAAAATATAATTTTCCATTTTACATTATCCCCTAAATGTTATTAAGCTGAAGTTAGCATGTAGGCAATATTTTTTTAATGTTTAGCGTGAACTCGTTGTAAAGCTACCGTTAAAATCCCTGAATCTCAAGTAAAAATTTAAATCTTTAATGACCTTGTTATCTGGCCTCTTATGACGCGGGCATAAACGTTAATGTATGACCATTCCCCGAGCTTTACTACTTATTTTACGCTTACACATGGCCTCAAACAGTCCGCGGGCAGGAGATGGCCGGTTTTAAGCCCGCAAAAATGTTATAAACTTTGTATTATTAACTGTTTTCAGGTTTTACGATGTACACAACTTGCGTGATATGGCTAGCCTTTGTGCCGCTGTACTTCGGAACGGGCAATCACGTTGCCTTAAGAATTACCTCGATGTCCGTAACTATCAGCCTCTCGGCTTCTGTGACCATTGCTTGTCTCTTCAGTCCGAAGGTAAATTATAGGGCTCTCATGTATTTCACGGTGTCTTTCTGCAGAGCAAAGCCTTTAATTCTCGAGAATTTTAAGGGCCAACGGCTCGCAAGCTCTATACGAGCTTATTTGCGGTGGAACTTTATCGTTTCGTGTTCTACACGACAAAATACATAGCCTTAATTTTATTACTTTTCTTTTATGTCAAGAGATTTCTTTATTGAACTTTTAAGGTGTTATGTTTATGTAGTTAATGGGGTTTTAAAATTTTTTGTGGTTATTATAATTTGAATGCAATTACATGCAATGGCTATATCAACTTTAAGCGTATGTGCACTTGCTTCATTATTACACATCATATTATTAAATCATATTATTTAAATTTTTTAGAAGAATATATTTATTAACCAGAAAAACAATATTACAAAATTAAAAACTGTTAATAATATTTTTTGAAAATTAATTTTACTTTTAGATACCACATAAAATTTTAATTATATATTATATAAATAATAAATTATCAAAAGTCATCTTAAAATAATACTATTTTAAATTATTTATTACCATCTTTAAACATTCACAAAAGGCACATAGACTGAAGTTTTCATTTGAAAAAGATATATATTTAAAATGTACTTGATAAAATAATCAAAATTTGAACTTTAGAATTTCAAAAATAGTTTCTTAAATCAAATTTTAAATGGACAGGTAAAAAGTTCACTGAGTTTCGGAGGTCAATTGGAAAAATGTTGGTTTAACGAAAAACGCGTTTTGAGTTCCAATCTTATAAGTGACAGGTAGCAAATCGTTCCAACTCAATAGATGTTATCTAACGACCTTAAAATTTTTTTAAATTACACAAAAAATCTTCATAAAATTTTATTATACAAATAACGATTCTTTTTTTATTTATATAATAATATTGAAAGTTCTGTTGACAATCTCTTTTTTTTTGTCATTTTTGGTAGGACAATAAATCTAAAAAAAAATCGTTGAAACATGCACAAATCCAAATATTTATGAGCATATTGAAACACTAGTCACTCTCCTCTAAAATATCACAGCCTCGGCTCTGACGTAAAGCTCATCGCTCGTTGAAAAGACAGCGGGCAGCCGTTATAACTTACAGCTCGGCGCAACAGATCGAGGTCAAAAAGCAAAAAAAGAATCGTTTTTTCATTGTTATCCCACCCCCGCGTTCGATTTTCCAGCTGTCATCGAACGCGAAGTGCAATAAAAGAGCTCCCGCGCGCTTTGGGACAAATTGAAAATGCCACCTTTGCCGTTAATTTGAAAAAAAAAGTCAGTATTTTTCTTTATGCCTCTAGCTGTACATCATCTTGATACGGCCCGAGAGAAACGTGCGACAGAGCATGATGCCCAATAGGCACAGCACGACAAAGAGTTCGGCGGTGACGGGCACCAACGCTTCGAGCATGATGGCGCCAATCACCCTGACAGCAGTAACGTGCGATCAGAACAAAACGCTCCAGAAGCACGTCACCACCACGATGGATTGCTCCACACAAAGCGAATGTGAGTGCGCGCGTGCCAGGAACCGAATTTACACCCTGTTGAATTTCGATGCGCCAGAGCCGGCCCGGGCTCTCTGATTTCCAATCTGACGAATCTGGCTAGCCGCACGTTATCGCGCTTACTTTATCGATTCTATCTGCTTTTCGTTCTTGCGGCGGTGCTTTATTACTTTCTTGGAGTTTTGCTTTTTTTTGAAAATTTCATTGACTCGTTGCCAATTAAAATAAGAGTACCTTTAAAAAAAAATCTTTTTTGTCAATTGTACTAAAATATCAAATTTAGAATAATTAATATTATTATCGTTTGTAATGAAACTTCTTAATGATTGATAAGTTAATTATTATATTTATTTTTGTGATAATAAAGTTAAATATGCAGTCCCGAATGTGATTAACCTTTTTTTTTTATAGTAAATAAATTATACGAGTTTACCAGTCTGATATTCTCGATTCTGGTACGTCCTGATTAATGACTTCCGAACAATAGGTCATACGTGCAATGAATTACTAAAGCGCCGAATCTTCGATGCATTTTTTAACTTTTAATCAAGCTGTAAAATTTAAATAAATACTATTCCAATGAAATACTAATAAGAATAAAAGAATGAGTATCTAAAATTTCCAATATCTCTATTAAACGCAAATTTAAATCTCGGAATCCTAAGCGAATTCGGCCAATAAATCATGTCCCTTTGTGTTGACAGATTATGAGATGTCGGTGAGGGAAGCGCAGAACGGCAAGTCAAAGGTATCTCTTGTCTCGACATCCACGCAGACCCAGAACAATAATAATAAAGCGGATTCGGTGCCGGTGAAGGACACCGTCAGCAGTAACGAGCAGAATAGCGCGGAAAACGGCAGCACAACGAAGCTGGCGAACAACTCGAGAATAGGAAACGGACCCTTGAGTCAAAATGACGTAATTTTATAGCACGAGGAATCAAGCGCCGACGGAACAATCGAAAATGCTTGTTAAGCAAAACCTCGATTTCCTCGCGCGCTCCGACAAAGCACCAACCCTTGTATATGTATAGTCACTGATTCGAGCTGCGCTTGATCGAACAAATGATGCGTACATATTTAAAATTGCAATCTGATATGAGCATTTCTGTTCTTTCTCGAATCTTTCTTTCTTATTGCTTGTCTTATCGATTCATGCTTTGAGAAAAATTCAACAAATCCTTTTTAAAACTATATTTTAACATTACGGTAAAAATTTTACCTTAAAAAATTTTATTTCTTTTCTGATATAATATATTTTCTTAAATTACTGCAAAAAAACATCAAATAATGCTCATATCTGATTGCAAAGCGATTTAAGACTTTTATCGATCACCTTTTGGTGATAACGAACATGCCAATATTTCGTACTGGTCGCATATACGTAAAGAAAACAATATTGTAAAAATCGATATATGAGAAATGAGCATATAAGAATTTTCCTATTCACACATCTTCATGTTTGTAAATACATCACAATGTATTCATAAGAGGATACGTATAGATAATTGTTACTAACTAAGAGAGTGTCTCGATAAAGGGTTTTCATGCGGTTTTGAAAATCGATATTTGGTATGTATCGAAAAATAAAACTAAATAGATATAAATGAATTGTATTATTAGATCTTTTTAATTATTAAGTTCTTTTTAAATCTAATATTGTTACATAAATTATTAGTTATTTCTATTTCTACTTATTAATACAATAAGAAAGTAAATAACTACTGAATTACTTAAATGAACGAAGTGTTTAATCAAAAGTTAGTAAGTACACAGTTAAATTATAATTACTTTGATAAGACTAGTAAGATATGAATTAGTTCGGCAAATATATCAAATAAATAGACATCTGAAGAGAGGTCCACAGTCGAATTAGATGTAAGGTCGTTGAATGGTATACAAGTTTAAGATCTTGCCGTATTCTTTGAAGAGATGCTAGACAAGAGTTGAGAATGTTTCAAAAGTTAACTAAAGTTCACTTTAAATAACTGCTTCAGGAAGTTATATGCACGTTTCGCAAAGTGAGTAACCACATCGGGATTGTTGAAATTATATCTATGTTTAAAAAAAAATAGATATAAAAGCCTACTGTGCAACTATTTCTCTACTTTTATTTTAATAAAATAAAATATTTTATTTTATTACATTATTATTATTATTCAAACAAATTTATTCATTAAAAACGATCCATAGACGCTTTAAAAACTGTCTCTTAGATCTAAGACACTCTCCTAGTGAGACTTAATTATGGATAATAAATACATATAGAATTTTAATAATCTAATGGAAATTACAAATTAGTATTCGGATCAAACCGTAAAATATATAAATGTTATAACAACTTATAAATACTAAAAGATTTAAAACGAAGTATTAATCTTTTAACAACACGAAATTCTCTTAAAATTTTAAGAGGTGAAAACTTTACTTGTTTTAAAGTAAATCTTCACATTTACGTCTAAAATACTAGCCACTCTGTAATGCAAATGAATGTAGTTCTAGCGTATGTGAAAGTTCACTCAAATATGACATCAACAATTAAATGAATTCTAGTCTCTACCTTTGCATTTTTAATATTAATAAGCTGTTATGTTTTTTCCAAGCGTTAATCAAAGTTCATTGTATAAATATGTTGAAGTACATAATTATTTTATAATATCGCTGAATTATTGCGAATGATTGTGAAGTTTCTAATGTAAAGTATTTATGACAAAGTTTAAATAAGATACGTTACAATTATTTAGAAATTTACGCATTAAAGATTACTATGAAATGAAATGTAAATACTTATCAAATTATGCAAATGAAAAAAACAGTTCTCAAATTAAATAAAGTATAAATATAGTTATTTCAAAATAGTATTTGTTAAGTAAAATGCCATACAGTTCTATGTAAAAATATTTGAATTTGAACGATTTCACACAGAAAGTTTTTATTTTTAATTTAATATTGAAAATATTGATGTAACGCAATTTTACTTATATATACATTTTTTATTAATTAAACACGATTTCTGTTTACATATCACTTTTCAAAAAACTCTGTATTTTAACGAATTAAATGGCAATGTTTCAACGCAGGCCTAAGATAATCTAAACAAATGATAAAACGTTTAGAGTTTAAATATACTATACTTCGACTTTGTTAATTTCGGTAATTTTTATAATATTATCGATAAATCTTGTTGAAAACCGAGTTAGCAAAGTCAACAACCTTCTTTTATTGTTATACGTAATTTTAATTGATACTTGTAAATATTAAATAGTTAAAACTACGTATATGTATATAAAAGTTCGATTGTTTCCTAAGCAACAACCTATTGAAAATGCTCACACGAGATATCACATGAAAAGTCTTATGTGATCTCATATAATTTCTTGTATAAGTCACTCTGCATATTTTAACTACCGCATTAGATTGTCAAAATAGCGTATTATATATAAGATCATACATAAGGGGTTAGACAAGGTTTTATTTCATACAAGATATTATTTAATAATCTTACATGAAAGCTTATGCGACTTCTTATATGATATCTTGTACAATCTTTTTAATAGGTCCGCTTCTAGAGTTATGTATTTACTGAATGAAATAATTAAGTAAAATATTTTGTATCATATCCTACATTTTTACATGATAAAAATTACAAATGCACAAACGAAGTTATGTGCTTTATTGTAAATATTTCTATTTATTATAAAATATGTTGCTTATTTTATTAATTATACTGTTAGTTTATTAAATTAAATAATATGAGATATTCGTTTGCGAAAAATGAAAGTTTAATGTAATTAAAAAGCTATGATTACCGAAAAAGTATAGTAAACTTATTGACACTTACGAAATTCATAATCGACTATGACAATTCGAAATAACTTGCAAAGATAAAAATATATTTAGAAAGCAAGAACATTTATAGTAAATAGTACGTAGATAGGTATATGAATGTTAAAATATAGGTATAATTCAAATGTAATTTATCAAGTTATAAAATAAGTAGAAATGAAAGTCTTTAGTCAAGAAATGTTTTTAATAAATCTTATTTTCTTGACTCCTTAATTTGACTTTCGATTCTACTCTGCAAACTGTAGGAATTGCAAATGATAGTATTTCTTTTTGAGTATAAATAAAATTCTTATAGTTCTAGCAGGATTTTTTGATTTCAACTATCATTTGAGAAAAATAATATAAAGGTCTCTTCTGCAGGTTTTGAGCATACTTGAGCCCAATACTCTTAATCTGCTGTGATTTTGAAGAATGATATTTTTTCAAAGTCACTAAGACGCCTTAATAACAAAAAATTTGCGTTGTTATGCTTATAATTTAATTTTAATCTAATGTAAATAACTTTTTTTTACATTGTAAAAAGTTATTCCGAAATCTTGTACAGACATAAGTGAATATTGTAAGCATTATTAAATAAATTGTGGAGAATGCCGCCAAATTTACGATTATAATAATTTAAATAAATATTTATATATACATACTAATTAATGTGCAAGAATTCAAGTATGCTGTGATTAGAAAAATATTTATTCCAGTTTCGATATATAAGTATTTAAGAATTGTAAAAAAAAAAGAAATTATACACTGTGAATAAAAATAATTAAAATACTGTACTTACTATTACATATTATTTATTAAGAAATAAATAAGGGTCGATAAATATTATTGTAATAAGTGATTTACTACATACGGTACTAATAAGTGAATCAATTAAAAATGAAAGGCACTTTTCAAATACTAAACGAACACGGGTATGTAAATAGTGATCGGTGAATGTTCATGTGTGCGCTATAACTCCTCGTAATATAGACTTAAAAAGCGATAAAAGATTGTGTTTTGTCAAAAGAAAAAAAACATGAATGAAGAATAAATGATTTTAAGTGATGCTGGGATTTTGTGTAATTTTTTACATTAAAATTATAGGTATTACTATTTTAAAAATAGACACAAATATTGTCACAACCTAAATAAATTTAAATGATAAATTTAATTCTGAAAAATACATAGTAGTAGTAGTAAGTTATTGTGTAACTGGGTATAACAACAATTAAATTTGATATTTCACTTTGACAGATTAACAACAGATGTTCGAGCTCTATTTATCACTTTTTGTGTATAAAAAATTCATATCAATCACCTCCACGAAGCGTTGTTAAAAATTATTTTAATTTTAAATTATTATTGATCTCAAATTTTACCTTGAATCATGCACGTAAAATGTATTTTTTTATTTGAACGAGTTTGTAGGGCAAAAATCTAATTTCTTACATTAAAACATTTTCTCTCATCTAAAAATAAAGTCAAAGTTCAGTCTTAAAGTTTTCAAGTAATTACAAATTTATTACGATTTTTGACTATACTATGATATTAAATTCTATTACATTTTAAATGTTAAGCCTTCTTCTGAATTTAATAAATTCAAATCTACAATAATTATAAGAATATAAAGGTGATTTTGACCTATAAGGCCCGAATCACAAGGTAAATAAGACATTGACAGACCAAACAAAGATAAATAAGCAAAAAAAAAAAAAAAATGTAAAAGGATGTCTTAGCCGCAGTGAACTTAAATATTTGAAATAATTTTGATTGAAAAGTAAAAGGTTGAAGGAACTGGGTTCAGTGGTCCTACTATTATCGACTAGGACAAAAATACTGTATAGTCGTCATTATACAGTATCTTGACTATAATAAAAGAAATATATTGCAATACACACAAATCCAGAACATAATATAGTTACTTTTTAATCGTAAAGTTTATCTCTTTATAAAATTCCAAGTCAAGGTGCCAAGGCGTCTAATCATGGCATTAAAACGAAATTTTTTAAACATCATACAATTTTTTAGATTCATCGCCTTACGAAAAAACATTCAAGTTTACCGCGACCTGGTACGGTTAGTTAAACTTAAGTATTGTCCAACTTTAATAGACGGTAAAACATGATTTTATAGTACGTATATCGGACCCTGCTAAGCTATTCGGAATTCGAGGTAGGATTAAGAAACTATCTTCGATACTAACTGACTAGGAGAGTGTCAGGGATCCGGATCACGGATTTTGCTCAAACTTTGGGATACGATTTCAGATGTTGAAATATGAAATAAGAAGAAAACCGAAATTTGAGACCCTAACGCTTTAGAAAACTTAAGCTATTCATATTTTTAGTTTTATTTTAAGGACATATTGATACAAACGCTATTTTTGAAATCTTTTTTATTTAGCCTAGAAAAAACTTGTATGTATCTGTAATTACGTAAAATTAAACTAGAAGAGACAAGCTTTCATTTGCTTTTTGCAGAATTAAAATATTCTTCTTCCTTTAAAAGTTATAGCAGTAAGGGATAAAAAAAAGTGTAACTGCTTTTATAATTCTTTTTTGAGTTCAATAAAGCTAAAATTAAAAAAAAAAACTGTAAAATAACGAGTAAAATTGGAATTATAGTTTTGGAACATACATTTGCGATGTTGCACTTTGAACTGTTATAATTGTTGAGTGACGTAGAATATTTTAATTCTGTAAAAAGCAAATGAAAGCTTGTCTTTTATAGTTTAATTCTATGTATTTACAGATACGTATAAGTTTTTTCTAGACTAAATAAAAAAGGTTTAAAAAATAGCGTTTATTTCAATATTTCCTTAAAATAAAACTAAAAA
>UELX01003179.1:0-25248 GCA_900480035.1 Eupelmus urozonus | reverse complement strand
ATACTTTATTTTTAGTTATAGCAAATTTATTTAGGACATGTCTAGGCTAAATTAGTCGCACTTCAAGGAGAAGCTCTCTTTTTATATTTGCCTTGAAATAAGACTACAAACGTCAATAACTTGAGTTTTCCGAAGCTTTAGACCGTATAGCTGCGGCTTTGTTAACTTTTTAGCACCTTAAAACTCGTCCCAAAGTTTCATTACGATCTGAGACCCGAAGGTGTGACACTCTCTTGGTGAGTACAGCGCCCACGAATTACTCGTAGGGAAAAAACGAACTAAAATTTTTCATATTATTCCAATTTTCCTAAGTTTTCTCGGTGACGTCCAATTCTTCACGGTACTTAGAGTTCTTCCTCAAAATTTTAGATTATTTTGTTAAATAGATTCGGAGAAAAGTATGAAACGGTTTTAGGGTGCCCGGTCCATAAAGTAGAGCAGTACAGCCGACTCTTAAACCCTGAATCTTTAAACCCTAGACCCTTAAATCCTAAACCCTTAAATCCTAAAACCTGGAACCCCAAACTCTTAACCCCTAAACCCTTAAATCCCACGCTTTTAAACCCTAAACCCTGAAACCCAAAAGCCTCAAACCCTCAAACTCTATACCCTCCAACCCCAAACTCTTAAACCTTAAATCCTTAAACCCTAAACGCTCTAACCTTAAACTCTTAAACCCGAAACCCATAAACCCTAAACCCTAAATCCTCAAACCCTGAACCCTCAAATCCTAAAGCCTTTAATCCTAAAACCTTAAACCCTAAACCCTCAAACCCTAAACCCCAAACCCTTAGACCCTAAATCATTAATCCCTAAACCCTGAACCCTTAAACCCTCTAACCTTTAAACTCTAAACTCTTAAACCCTAAATCTTTAAATCCTAAATCCTTAAACCTTAAACCCTAAATCTAAAACTCTGAAACGTTAAACCCTAAACCCTTAATCCCTGAACCCATGAACCCTAAACCCCAATATTTTTATGAAAAGTACGGCTACAAATATGGATATTTTCAAGCGGTTGCTCTTTGCTTCGAATCCTCTATCATCTCTGTTGAGAGAACTGTCCAGAAAAAAAATATATCTTATCACAAGGGACATGCTTAATCTTTTGGTTATAGATGAAGATGATTCGAATGAAGCAGAATTGATAAATAGTTCTGAAGAAGAAAGTGAGAAGTAAAAGTATGGCCATAAACACGGGTATTTTTAAACGGTTGCTCTTCAGGGTTTAAGGGTTTGAGGGTTTAGGGTTTAAGAGTTCAGGGTTTAAGGATTTAGCGCTTAAGAGTTTGGGGTTTAAGCGTTTTGGGTTTGAGGGTTTAGAGTTTGAGGTTTTAGGGTGTAAGGGTATAACGGTTTAGGGTTAAAGCGTTTAGGGTTCAGGTTTTAAAGATTTAGGGTTTAAGGGTTTAGAATTTAAGGATTTAGGGTTTAAGACTTTGTGGTTTGAGGGTTTAGTGTTTAAGGGTTTAGAGTTTATGGTTTTAGGGTTTAAGGTTTTAGGGTTTAAGACTTTGGGGTTTGAGGGTTTAGGGTTTGAGGGTTTAGGGTTTAGGGTTTAGGGTTCAAGGGTTTAGGGTTTTAGGGTTTTAGGGTCTAAGGGTTTGGGGCTTAGAGTTTAATTTTTCGACCCCGCATTTTAAGACCCAAAAGTGGTCTTCCGGTCGGGAGTGGAATAAAATACTATATGCAACACGTGACTAAAGTAGATCTTTCCCTTGGGTGATTATACTGCCCTTACAAGATAATTTTTCACGAGGGTGCGTTTACTGCCCGAGCGAAGCGAGTCGGGCAGTAAACTCACCCGCGGGAAAAATCCGCTACTTTTGCTCCTTGTTGCATAATGTACTATTAAATTAAAAAACAAATGTTTTTTAATGTAGGTTTTGCTGAGTTCAGTAAATATTTGTTTGTTATTGAAAACTTTATGTTTTACATATTAAAAATATGATTTCTCAATTTTGTTAGTGTCACAAAGTTATAATAAATGAATTTTCTGGTTAGAAAAGCAAAAACATTTAAGTAATTATTTACAGGAATTCACAGTTATGCTGTGAGGCATTGTCGTTTTAGAGTACAGTTAGAGATTTCAGATATAATGATTTATAAATTATGAAAGGTGTGTAATATTTCGTTAGTATATTCGTACATGTAATTAAGTAATACTACACTCCACTGTACAAAATATGTATAAACTTCAGTGCAGTGGCCTACATTACAAAAAAGGCGAAACCAGTGGAATTAATTGAGCGCCGTTTATTATGTTTAATAACAATATTAAATTCTTCTCTTCATAAAATAATAAAAGTGTAAAGAATACAGATTTTATTCTGATTAATTTCAGTCCGCAGCTTAAAAATGAATACATTATTAATGAAATGAATAAATTACACTCAACCAGGCATCTCCTCTTCCCCCCTCACATATAATACCCAAATAAACCTTGCTAAACTAGCCCAAGATTAAATATCAAACCACTCCTTGTATTAGCCGAAAAAATTTTAAATTAGCACTATATCTCAAAAGAAAAGCCACTCGGCCGCTCCTGCTCCAGCGATCAGAAGCAAAAGCCTCCGAGCCGCAAAATTCATCGGCATAAATACACCGGCAAAACGGTTCGCGCGCATCGACGTAAACGGACGAAAATAAAGTCGGGCTTATCTCGTAATTTTCATAACCGTAAATCAAGTCGCGCGTCGCCGAGCAAGAAAATGAAGGATACGCGACGAAGACGCGGCGACGCGTCATTAAGCTGCGCGTCACGCGGCGCGAGAAATCCGAGCGCGAGTTTCTTGAGGAGGAGGAGTGGGAGAGGGAAAAACAAGGATGAGCTGGGCGAAATGGCGAGTTTAAATTTATGGGAGAGGATTAAGGAGCCGTTGTTGCTTTTTCATGTAAATTTTGTGTGCGCGGTTTGGAGGGGCAAGTGGAAGCATCGAGAGTTTGTAGTTTAGTGCTTTTAGTTCTGAAGATTCTTTTAGTGCGAGTTTGGCTGGATAACGTATACTTATTGGAGTCAAGGGTAGTATGTTATTGAAAGGTAATAAGCTATTTTTGCTTGGTGAAGACATTATGCGTTTGAAAAAACTAAATAACAATATATCAGCGTTGGGTAAGTGGAAAAAGATGTTTACTCGTGCAAACGCTAAGAATGTGATAATTCAGGTAAGCGTTGGAAAAAGTGATGTTTCGACTAAACTCTAAAGATGTTATTTATCAAATACTTCTTTTATTAAAGTAGCGTATTTAAATAAAAATTAGAAACAGATTTTTAAATATCAACAATATTAACTTGAACACTAACAAAAAAAGAGCACTTGATTTATAACTTCTACGTTAAATCTTCAACCGCATCGTCACTTTTTTTAAACGGTTAAACCACATCTAAGTTGTAACATTTCTTTATGCTTGCACGAGAAAAATCTTTTGTCACTCTCAACTGGTGGTAGAAAACTTAAAAATAATAATAAAAAATACTCTAGTTTGTGGCGCCTTCTCTAAGATCTGTTATAATTAATTAATAGATAAAATCACAAAAAATAAACATTAGAACATTTGTTTATCGATTATCAAATATTATATTTATCAAAGTAACTCTTACTCTGAAATTTATCAAGTTTTTTAAATGTTCCTCAATTCCTGAAGTAGGAACTTAAATGTATAAGTACATCTTCAATAAAAGCTTTTTATATTTTTAATAAAATCATGTTTGAAGCCAAAACAATTGTATACATTATAAAACTTAACTATACACAACAAACATTTGAAAATATATAAAAACTTTATACAGTTATCTCTATTGATTCACTTAATTCACCAAGGAATAAAAAAGACGTCATTGACGTATTTGATCATTCTCAATCAGTAAAATTGCCATCATCTACCTCGTCTCATCGCTTCGCACAACAACTTCGCAGCCAACTCGATTACCGGATAATGCAATTAACGCGCCGATTATTCACGCGTCACCTTCCCGGTAAAAAGAAAAAACAGGCCCCGGTGCAGCTCCTATCCATCTTGCACCTCGCCTGAAATTACATCCGTTTTAATCGGCGCGTGGTCGTTCGGCGCGCGCGCAGCGCCTGAAAAAGATATTTTCATTATTAGCGCGTGATTTATAGTTAATGGCGACCTTGACGAGAGCGATGCATTCTTCGGACCTTTTTTTGTGGGCGGAATGCGCCGTGTGGTGATTAAAATCTCTCACGAGGTCGTGGCAATTTTTGTGAAGTGTTCGTATGTAACGAGGCGCGTAATTCAATTTTGACTGGTTGTTGCTAGGGCTTTTCTTCTCTTGTTTTCGATGTGGGCGAGGCGGTTTTTTTTTGCGTTAAGCAGAGGTTTGTCGCTGATAGGAGATACGATTTGGAAGTTTTTGCCGTCAGTAATTATGAGTTGAAAGAATGAGGGCCAAGTTTTTTTAAAGGTGCGTTGCTTGCCCTGGTATTTGGTATATTTATGATGGCGATGCATCATAATAAAACGGTGAAAATTTTTTGCAAAATTGTTGTTTACTAATAAGCTTATTAATTTTTTGTTAGGAAAAAAATATCACTGCTTTTCTTTTCTGTTGCATGTATTTTCATTTAGCTTTATCTGGTTTTAATGAGCATTACCATGATTTTAAATCATTTCAAAATATAAAGTGATTGATAGCTATACCGATTAGCAAATCTGGTACCAAAGTGTTCAAAGGTTCAAGAGTTCTTAGAGTCTTAGTGCCCTGCGGCATTGTTATACTCACAGACTATTGTGTGTATCAATAAATGATTGAATGATCGATTAGAGCATTTGACTTACTTTCAATCACTAAGGTTGATACTGATGACGTTAATTACCTATAATTTTGAACCAAATAAAAATAGACACTATCACTATTGATACATATATCAATAAGACAGTTGAACAGTAACGTGATAACTAATGGAACAATAATAAGTAATAACACCTCGACTATATAATTCGAATAAACATCAAAGCAACAATAACACCTTAACGCAAATATATAAGATAGCGTAATTAAAAACATTTTGCTAACACTCGAATCAAACCCTTACTTAAATCAACTCCACCAACTTCATCGGAACCAAACAAAAATCATACCAACAAAACAAAAAGTACAAAACTCGACCTACCATTGATTGATCCGGAAAAAAAACTCGAGCCACAGCGGGCGACGCTCGTTCATCATCCCTCTTCATTCTCCTCTCTCCTTATCTATATTCGTACACGACACATGTACGCACACGGGCGCGCGCCTTTCTAAAATGTAAGTCGGGTGCGCGCAAAATGTCAAGGTTAGCCAGCTTCTCTCGGAGCACGTGTGTGCACGCTCCCCCTTGAATATTATCGTTTTGTGAGATATAAGTACATACGTGCGCGCACTGCTCCGACTAGGCGTGTATCACGTTCGGATTTTATCTCGGGCGGTTTTTTCAGTGCTTTCAGGAATACGCACGCGTGAGCTGCAGACACATTACAGCTGTCGATAAAATACTGTCATAAAAAGTGGAAGTGGTGGGTTTTTCTGTAGATGAGAGGTTGGGTTAATTAATGTGGTCGCGCGATGCGGAGGGATTTTAGGTTCGTGTCCTGTAAGTACTTAGCTACAGCTGTATAGTACGGATTTTAGCGTTGAAGAAATCGATCTATGACGTACTGATTAAGAGGTTTTATCGATGTTAACAAGCGCATAATTATGTTGCGTTTGAATATGCAATTAGCTAAGGACATTTCTCAAACCCTCATAATATTAGTATTGCAACAGAACTGTGAACGGTAAAACAAAAAGAACAATTATTTTTGACTCCGTTATGAGATAACAAAGGGTACTTCAAAAAAGCCTTTCACTGCTTTCCATTGTTCAGTTTTTTGTTTTACTAAATACAGTAAACGCATAAAATTTACTGTTAAGGTAATTATTTCTGTAATTTATTTTTTAGGATTTCAGTCATGTCTCATTTACGAATTGCAATCAGTAGGAGGAGCCTAGACTTCCGATCTATGAAAAGGCTCACCAGATTCTACGCTACAAAAAAGTTGAAACCAAAAGCTTCGGAGGTTTGTATATGCGATCAAAATATTTTTGAAATAAGCTTCCATCAACTAATCTAATATTGTAACGCATATTTACAAAAAAATAAAATCCCCACCTCCCCTGCACTGAGACCAAGTCGATTCATCCCAGGAAATCGCAGCACGTGCAAAACATCGCGGAAATCGCATTGCGCAACGAACGGACTAAAATATATACCCAGACCAAAGCATGCAGCCCTTTAAGTTTTAAACTCATAACGGTCCAGCGGCCACGCCTTTAAAACAATGCGGATACTTGAAATTACCATGCGGGAATCGACGTCGACGCGCACCGATGATACGTAAAATTGAATGCAATTTTTGCGCGCAGGCTCGCGTTGTCCTCAACTGTTCCAGATGACAATGATGACTATGATAAGTATGCGCGCTCGTGTATTCAAGTCCCCGGTGCGCCGGCTCCGAGCGTCGAGCTTCACGACAGGAATTTTAAATCTGCCTGACGAACGATGCAGAACCAGAGAACGGACGAGGCTCTTTCTTTGTTCTCTGTTTTCAGAGCGGTTCGTTGCGGGTGTAGCGGTTAATATTGTTTTACGGTAGTTATATGTGATTGCGATTTCGAACGAGACTCTGATGATGTAATTTGAAAATCAATCGATCGACTTTAAAAATTAAGTGTTTGTATTATTGACAGTTAAGGCATACAATCAAAGCTTATGAATAAACAATTTTTATTCGAAAACATACTCTTCTATGCGCAGCACTAAGTTTTTCAAAATGCCATGACATCGTCAACTTATTTTGCACTCCTCTCTTCATAAATTATCATTATAAATTAGCACGCCGTCATTTTCGCCCATTGTGACCTAGCGCCGTAACTCAAACTCTCTGCCTCTCTCTTCTCTCTTTTGCGCGCGGTTGAGGCGGAAGCGAAAAATAATCGACTGCGGCACCTGTCGCGCACGTCTAAGGTTCGCCGTGACGATGTCGCGATACCTGCGTATATTTGTGCACGCGGAAGATTTGAATTATCGCCGCGTAATGCAATATTTTGCGGCGCGAAAGCCGCGATTGATTGCCCAAAGTGGTTACCGATAAATCATACTTATTTATTCTAAAACATAAGTATTGCAAAAGGTTACTGATACAAAATTGGAATTGTTTGTAGGTCGATCTTTTTTTAAAAGTAAATAGTCTTTTAGAAGAAAAATATCATGTTTATAATTTATGTTTTCGCATCGTATATAACATTAATATTTAACACATTCAGTAATGGATATACAATATTTTAATCACACTAGATACTAAATCTTATAACTCTAATCCCAACCCACTTCAATATTTCAAACGTAGCATAAGGCAAAGCTGCATAGCGAACCGCCCATTGCGTGCCTCTAACACTACATCTTCCCAACTTAGGCCAGGGGTCCAATCATTAGAATGATTTTTATTTTAGCGCTATAAATTTGAAACTCAAAATTACAAATTGTGCATTTTATAATTTCGAATTTAATAATAATGAATGTCGATGATTCCAAAAGTTAGTTACGAGAATATTAAATCATTCTGAACAGTAAATTTAGAAAATGAAAATATTATTTGAATACTACTTCAATTTTTGAAATTCCTTATGCTGAGAATTCCAAAATTATGTTCAACATTTACACGAACTTCTAAATTAAAGCTCTTAAATAAAAAACATTCTACAGTTAAAACCTCCCACTCCTCCCAACATCCCCAACCCAATCACGCACTCAGCAACTTATCTCCCCCGTGCAACAGGTGCTAACGAGCTACCTCGAGCAGCGCGGCGAGCCACCCTGGACGTCCTACTTCGTTCGTTACGTCGACGTGTTGAACGACCAGCGCGGCATGTCGCACTTCAACTGGCCGGTGGGCGCCAGCAACTACCACATCCTCAGGACCGGCTGCTTTCCCTACATCAAGTACCACTGCAGCAAGCGGCCCAGGCAGGACCTAAGCTTCGACGACACCTTCTTCAAGGCGATCAAGATCATCAACCTCGGTGAGTGCCCGGGAAAATTGGGTCGTCAGGCGCGACGGGACTGAAAAAGCCGGCTTTTACGAGCCAGGGCGAGGAGATTGATCGTCGCCGCGGAATTAATGAGGCTTCTTGAGCGAGGTGAGCCGTTGCGGTTTGGCTGGATTGTGATGAGAGGCTGTTGCTGAAATTTGCAGTTAGTTCTCGAAATTGTTTTCTGGAAAGCTTTCTGGAGAAAATTAAACTATTTTCGAGACTGGGTTTTTCTGGGGACTAGCTATTTTGGTGGTTACTCTGTGGTGGGTGTTAGAGCGACTGGTTACTTTATTCTATTACGACATTTACTCTGAAATTTGAATTTGACTGATATTGCGAATTTAGGTTTATATTGTTAATTATTATATTTATTTGATTTTAGTATTTTAAACTATGAATTTCTAATTTAAAACGTTAAAAATGAGTATAATTAATAATAATAAAAAAAAATAATAGTAGGCTGATTTGAGATTAGAACATAGCTAATTAAGTTTAAAATTACAACATTGTTATACCGGCAATAGGTTATTTCATACAGGTTTGTTAAAGTAATAATTAGTTCAAGTAGCATTCGAGTAGTAGTAGAATCGAGCGTCCATTTCATCGTAATTGGTACTTTATGTTTCTCGGAAATGATAAATATATCGATAACAGATAATAATAGTTGTCACAAAAGTCGTATAGAAAAATCAGCTAGAGTTAAAGGCAAAAATAAAAAGTATTCTCTGATAAGAACCGGAATGCAAAGGCACTTTTTATTAGCAAGATTGTATTTATACTACTAGTTCTGCTCAGCCGAGTCTACTTTATCTAAAAGGCAATGGACAAAGCAGATATTCAAATTATAGCAGAAAAATAACTAATCCATTTTGATAGCTTTAATTAATTTGAATTACCAAAATCTTTATCCTCGTATAAGGTATGATTTTTTTATATTTTGTTTTCTTTATTATCAATCAATCTAAATGCTGATATATTCGAATAAATTTTTCAATACAGAATAAAACAAGAATCTTAAAGTAAAACGAGTATCACAAAGGAAAAGCATCGAAAAAATTATCTCTTTTCAATTCCTTTGATCAATATACCTTGTAGATAGAATCGTTATTTTCGGTTTTTACAAAGGAAAATTCATAGAAACAAAGTTGACCGCAGATCCTTTCGGTACAGCCCGAGCATGTCGCCATTAGATTCTGTTTCAGATTCCTTCAAGCGTTTCGGCTCGCGGAAGCTTCTTTACGACATCGTTCTCAACCTTTTCCTTTTCTTTGCTTTCACCGGTGTGTAGATTTTAACTTGAAGAATTGTATTTTTGCTATAACGTTTCCGAAAAATAAGCAATATTGAAAATTATAATTTTTATTTTAATTTTATTTTTTTAACTTTTTGTAAAATATATATTAAAATTGCTGTTATCTGAATAATATTAATATGATCATAACTAATGATATAAAAAATTAAATGCTAATTCACTTAAACTAAAAAAATCAATTTGATGGAAAATACTAGTCACATATTATAATTTATATATTCTCAAAAAAATTATGCTACTTTTTTTATCTTCATTTTACAGGAATACCAACTTTAATGTACGGTCTGGCAGCAACACAATTGATTCGACACTCTGAGGTTGTCAAGACGCCAAACGGTGACGTGACTATATTCTTTCTGTTACCTGAAGACAAGGGTGCTCAATACTGAATTTTAATAGAAGTAGCAACATTATTTCAATAATTGTTATGTAAATAAATAAAAAATATATTTTAAGTCGTTATTTCATGTTGTAAGATAATGTTTATTTTAATGCAGATAAGTTTTTCAATGCTGCTAGGGAGATTTATTTCACGAAAATACAGCTTAAGTATGCAAAATACGATTTAAGTTTATAAGTTATATGCACATGATTTATACCATTTTTAGTATTACATAATTCAGTTAAAAGAATATTTTTAAAAAATTATATAAGCATTTATTTAAATTAAATTTATTCCTGACTGCTTATTTACATAAATTTAAATTGATATTTTCACTTTCGAGTGTAAATAAAAAATTTTATACCTAAACTCTTACATTAATTCAAGCGTTTAATAATCATGCTTTTATTACTTAAATGTTTCCGCGAAATCAAGGATATTTCATCCAGTAAGATCGAAAGACAATCGAACAGATACGTTATAGAACTTTAGAAACCGTAATTAAAATTTTTTATCAATCAATTTGATAACTACATGAGTGCACTCTTAAAACAACAAGAATTTCCTCGAATACGTGCCTCCTTAAGATAAGCAAAGTCAGTGATGAAAATCAAAACGTCAGTTAATAAAATACCCAGCCCATACGCGTAATTACCCACAATATATAAATATCCGCAATAAATTATTATCAAATCGTTAATCAGCGTCGAAAGTCAGGTGTAGTTTCACTGCGGCTTATAATTAACCCAGCCCCGTGCGCGCTTTCAAAATAATCCACTTCGAATTCATATACGGTCGCTTGGATTATTCAGGCAAATACATCCATCCGTCGTAAAACCAACAAAAATACGCGCTCGCGCGTTACTTATATAAAATCAGCTGACGAGGCTATAAATTAGTCGATCGACGCGCGAATCGTTTTATATACATCTCGATAGAAACTATATTACAAGCGCCCTGGTCTAATTAGTCGGGTGAGCATGCATCCATAAAACGGCGCGGCTCTGAGCCGATGCACGTGCGGCGAATTAATTGCGGGACCTCGTTACAGGTTATGTCGCTTGATTGGAGGTTAGGGTGCCGCAGCATCAACCTGTTTATGCAAACCCCAAGGAAATGAGACGCCCACTACTAGGATGCTTGTTTCGCTGAAGATTAATGTTTATTGCCAGAGCGCTGAAGTGTCGTCATGTATCAAGAAAATCGCAACCTAACCTCAAAATTGCAAAGGTGTAATTACGACAGTGATAGGGAGGGGGTTGACACGACAGCTAATATTTTATTTGGAAAACGTGAGTAACACCGCTTGTCTGATGTATATATTTTCGAGAGTCAAATGAGATACACTTTTTCATGCGCTAATTGAATCGTATGGATGCTTTTGAGACTGAACGCGAGTTTTTGTAGGTTAAGTGACTAGTTGATGTTTTTATGCGTTGGCGTCATTCGCTGCAATGACTGGCAGCATTAAAACGTTCAAAGTGGTTATTGAGATGCGCTTTTACAGGAGGAATTTGAATAATTGTGAGAAATAAAGGAGGAACCTTGCATTCAAGATTCCTAACTCATTAGTTAAAAGGATAATAAATATTTTAATAACTTGAGATAATAATCACTGTTAACGTGTTTAATGAATTTTATACAGACATTTGAGGCATTTTATGAAATATCACTTTTAATAACTTCCTTTCATTTATAAATATATATAAAAAATAATTACAAATTTTTTATTAAATAGATTTTGTAGCGATTGTCAAAATGTAAACTTTAAATACGATAGTTATAAAAACTACTCAAGGGCAACATTGTAAATTTAGTGAAAGATAAAAATATGAATAATTATTCACCTTTTTCGTTGTCCTCGTTGTCGTTGAACTGGTCCACCTTGCGCAAGCCTAGAAACAGAAGTAACAAGAATGTTAGTTGTGTATAATATGTCAAAACATTTTTCTCGAAGCAAGTTGTAGGATAAAATAATAAACAATATTCAACAAATAGATTAAAGTGAGTTTATTTGACCTAAGCCGTTGGAGATAAATAAGTTTGCACCTACCCAAAAGATTACAAATGAGATAAATTTATAATTGTGTTAAAGACTTGAATACATATTACACTCGAAAGCAATTAAATTAAATAATTGTTTCTTCTGTCATACGATATCAAGCGATATAAATAATATTTAAAATGACCAAAATATTAAATGTTTTCAAGAATTATTCACTCTTTAATGAAAAATTTTCAGTGTCCCAATAAATATACAAAGTTTTATTATTAATCGAGTACCTGTACCCAGCTGTAGATTTACATGATCCGGGCAAAATACCCAAGGCGTAAATCATAAATCACATACGCGCATGATCGCAGGCGCACACAGGTCATACGCAAGTAATAAATGCAAATTAAAATCTCTCAAAAAATCAGATACTATCAGTCCAATTTTTTCCGCAATCTCATAACCTCTCTCCCACTCAAAGAGATGAATATGCAGATTGGCTTTCACGCGTCAGATAAGCGCGCTGCTCTCGCCATACGCGCAGCCAACTTTTGCCTCGGCGACACTCGTAAAAATAGCGCGCGCACGCGCTTGCTATAAAACTGATACAATACGCGCGCGACAAATTTTCCCTCGCAGCTTCCAATTCCGACCAGCCGTAACTTTCCAATCCCCTTGTTCCGACTTTTCACTCCACCGTGTCTAGGACGCCGTCACAATCGCGCGGCTCAAAAACAAGACAGACGCGGCCCACGTAAAAATCCGCCTCCGAGACGTACGCGTGTATATACTTATGCATCATGGGGGCTCGAGCGCGCGCGGAATGCCCGTCACATAGAGAGACAAAGGAACAATCGCGTAGGGGACCTGCTTTTTTTTCATTTTCCACATTTTTTCCTCTCTCGTTTCTCGCGCGTGTATGCGCATAGAGCCGGCTGCACGGGCAATCGCTCGCCTCGTTGAGTAACGATCAGCGGCCGTATGTGTGTGAGAGCAGCGCATAGTCTCTCTGATTTACGATCGTAGTAAAATCCGTGGCTTTTTTTCGGAATATCAAGCGTCAAGTAACCTTCGGGCGCTCGCGGGTGCTTTCACCCGCGCGTAAGATCGCTCTAGCTGCGGGGCGAATGGAGAGTAAGAGGCGGTATCGCGCGGGCTGATCGGTGACTCGAAACCTTTGAACCTTCGGCGTTGATTCGTTGTGCGAAGTTGGGCGGATTGATATTGCGTGGGGAATGTGATTTTCTTTGATTTTTGCGAGGCTTGTGGATTGACTCGGAATGCTTGGGGGATGAGTGGGTGAGAATGATTTTCTGAGGTTTAAAAAGAATTTAATTAATTTGAGTTTATTAAATGGTTTATACGATCTGACATCGTTGAGAAATTGAAAATTAATTTTCATCTGCACTTTGAGTTGGGTTTATTTTATATTTTTTGCTAAATTTAATATTACGATTCGAAAGCGAGAGTATTAAACAGCTTTTCTGGCGTGGTCCTTTTCATTTCAAAATACCATCAATTTTACGTTTTTGAACCATTCTTTTATTAGTTCAAAATTAAATTGCGTGCTATTCAAAAACTGAATATAACTCACTCTTATTAAAATTACTTCTTTTCACTGAAAATATTACAATTCTTGCCACCTACTGCAGATCATTTTTCACTGTAAAAAAGTACAATCACGTTCATAACAAAAACTGTTCATTTAATTCTAAATACTTAATCAAATAACACTGATTAAAAAATCCAAAACCACAACTACAAATCTCCAGAATAACGCTGAATTTATGAAGCCCCAAACGCCATTAAACTTTCGTTCAAACCAATTCCCAGGCAGCGGCAAAGCCCGCACATGCGTTTACGCGCTTGCAGCTCATTGAAAAAGCGCGCGCGCGCGCAAGCGGTCAAAGGATCAGAGGCGCGAGCAGCGGCTGGACTTGTATATTTACGCCTCGCGGAAGCTGGCTTTTCTGCGCGCTATTACGGCCATTCAGAGCCCGCGATATATTTTAATGCGGCTGTATAAGCGACGCCGAACGCGCGACTCTGAGCTAGCCAGTTCTCGAATAGTCTTTTTCTTTCTCGGACGTTTAATGAAGGATATTTGCGCTTAATTTATCGAGGGAGTTAACGAGTAGGAAAGGGAGCGGGGGTATGAGTTATGTGAGACTGGAATTTCAGCTGGCGTTCTGAAATATGTTGAACGGTAAGTGACGAGGAATGTCTATTATTGATTTCTTTTATTAAATATGAAAGTTCATCACTTTTTGAAGTTTTCTGATTAGTTCATTGATAATGGTAGGATAGCTTTTCAAAATTTCAAGATCCTCCTTATAAAGAATAATTTTATTTAATTTAAAAAAATTTTATGATTTTCCAGAATTTTATAAGATTCTTTCACTGGTAAAAGCTTAGAAATGAAGAATTCGAGATATGAAGCGGCTTAGCAAAAAAAGCATTGTCTAAAAGATTAAATTTTTAAAGTAGAAATATCGATTTCTAAAAAAATATTAATAGATATACATACAACGAAAAAGAAAGTCTTTATCTACGACGTATTTTTAATAATACAGCTTAATAATCAGACTTAATTTTAGTTTAATTTAAAATATTGCAGAGATAGTACGTCAATTTATTATTTCTACAAATTTATTAAAAGGATTTGAAATCAATTATCACTAACAATCATTTAATTATAAACATGCTTCTAATGGTTATGACGCTTCCTTAACTTTAAAAATAGTTATCGAGAAAAACTGAAATTATAAAAAACATTTGTTCTTTTATGTCTAAAGAAGTTGTGAACAAAGTTTCAGATAAATTTAATTAAAAATGGCGGAGATAAAGTCACATTAGTAAACAAGAGAGCCTACGACATCGGCGTAGCGGGCTACGAGAAGCTCACATTAGTTAAAACTGATAAAAAAGGTCATCCGCGATGCTGCGTGCTCACTTATTTACTAACTTGCTCTATCTAAGCCATTTTTAGTCGAATTGATCTGAAATTTTATCTAAAACTTATTTAGATGGAAAAGAACGAATTCCTCACTAAAAGTTTTTTTGTACATAGTTTCAACAATTCTCGAAGTCTTTCTTTATTAAAGTTGAAAAAAAGTCATAATCGTCAGAAACAGTTTTACAATTAATATGTTAGTAATAATTGATTAATAATACGCTTTATCAATCTATAGCCAAATCTTTCTAGTTAGATTCTAATAATAGATTGTGTCTTTGCAAAATATTAAAAATTTCGGATGATATTTGGTCAAGTTAAGCCAATTTATATTTTAAAAATGGAATTGTTTACATAGAAAGTGCATTCCTTTGGACAATAATTTTCCGCATTTTCGAGCGCTAAACCTTTTGCTTCTTGTTCCTCAGTTATCAAAGCATAGCGGAAAAGTTTCTGTAACAATTTTAGCAGCCGCCACTTCGCTTGCAATGTTTGCTCAGAGTTCGATGCTGCTCTGGCACAACTGCGGTGAGAACTTGGGGCTTGTCTACTCTGCGATCTGAGATAGAGTTTACACCACGACGGAATTAGAACAGTATGAGACTAACAAATTTTGCACGGCTGACTGGCTTCTATTTCTTTGTCTACTTCTGTGCGAAAATAATTAAAATTTTTAACTAATTTGATTAAAGAAAATTTATCTTACTTAAGCTAATACATATATATTTTACTAATTCCTTTCAAAAGTTATTAATATAAATAAATTTATCCATTTGTTTTTATTTAGAGAATCTGTAAAATTGTTCACGATAAATAATTAATTTTGACACGACGCATTATTTTTTAACTACGTATTTTTCCACAAATTTTTAAATGGCTGAATTTATCGGATTTGACACCCTGCACCAGTAATACAATAATTCGACACCGTTGCTCTGATTGCCCAATAAACTTGGTCACTCTCTGCGGTCTCGCAGCAAGCGACCGACCAAACTTCTGCGTTGTCATTCTCCGCAAGGAGTTAGATATATCTTATAGTCAAAGGCGTGACTTTGTTCGAGGAGTGCACAATTATAGGTGGGGCCAATTGAAAAGAAAACGAGAGGAAACGATTCTCTTTTGATAATATCTTACAAAGAAAGCGATTTGGAGAAGTCGATGACCTAATTAGCGGCAGGGGAACGGAAATGTAGGTTAGTTTTAGTTGATCTTTGAAAACTCTTTCATTTACCTTTGTTTAGAGTAGTTAGTTCATATGCATGTCAAAATTTAAATATTTTGGATATACAGTAATACTTTTATGTGCTCTTATTACATGTGTATAATATGTTATAAATACTAAGATTGTATTAACAATTTAGAGGTAAACAATGATATTTGTTTAAAAAGTATTCATACTTTACGTAGCATAGATAAGTTTTCAGAGATGTCAATACGCATAAATAAATACCTATAATGAAAAAATCAGAAACTTTTAATATCGGAAATGTAGTTATCATTAATAATCTAATTTTGATTTTTAGTATTTAATTATTATTCATAACTATGCACAGATAAATTTGAATACTTCTGTAGGGATTTTAATTAACATTAAATTAATTATATTTTTGTGCACTTATGGATCTTGAATATAATTTTTATCTCGTGAATGAGTAAATAAAAAATTACATTTGTAAAAAAGTTTTAATTGGTTTGATATTTTTAATAACGGAATGAAAGTACTAAATGGATTTTAATTGGCATCCTGAGAAAATTCCTTGCAAATAACAAACCCAGAATAATCATAACCTTAGGAAAAGACTATTTTCTCCAAACACACAATAACTTGATATAGAAAAATTTTCTTTGGTCTATGAATCTCTCCTTCCTTTTACTTTTTAGTTTTCCGCAGGCGGCTTCGACCTTTTTATTAGGCGCTGCACGAAGCCTTTATTATGCGGCGCGACACGACAGTCAAATGGAATGCGTCGTGGGAATGGCTAGAACACGATTGAAATTTTGAAAGTTACCTTCACCACAATAGAGGAACAAAGTTGATGTATTTCATTTTCATTAAAAGATTAACTCGATATTGTTGATAATAACTTCTAAGCTTCAGATAGAGCTTTAGAAAACTAAAAGTTCTGATAAAACGTTCGTCAATCAGAATTTTTAATTTGCAAGTCTCTCGTAACTTGTTTTTATCAATATTATAAAATGTTGAGTTCATCGATTCTACACTTGTACATTTTTACATTTTTATTTATTTAGAAAAGTTAGAAATACTATATCAGCATCATCTTTCCAGATATGCTATTTAAGCCAACCATCGGGCAAAGATGCAGAAAAAAAGGTATCGTGTTCAGTAGCATTAAGCAAGTGCATGACATTCAATATTATAAAGTAGGATTAGATTTTATGGCTAGCAATCTGGTTCATTTGCTCCTTAGTGGTTTTCTACGTTTACTTGTCTTCACTACGATCGCATAATTTTTATTTACGTGAATAACAGTCGCAGACCTATTTGTTTATTTTCAAACGTAGAAACGTGTTTCATTTCAAACGGTTAAATAATCTTTCGCAGATAAAAGAAGTGTATTTTTAAGTCTGAATTAGATGTATCTTTTAGTTCTATCAATATCCGATGACAGACTTAAAAATGCAAATAGAAAATTTCATTTACATAAACAAACGGTAAACTTTTTCCACAAGCAACTTATCAATAATCACCTAACGAAATCCAAAAAGATAATATCGATCACCTCTTAATTACAACACGAATATAAAATCCAATCATTCACAGCCAATTCAAGAAATCACGACAGTCTTACACTTCCTCTCTTTTCCACACAAAATACTCTTTACCCTCGTCACACTCTCAACTAAACAAGTTTCCCGCAGCTCTATCTAAACGCAGACGAATCGTCATTAGAAAAACACACTCAAGCTCCAAACGTTTATTGCGTCAGAAAAAGCGAAAAAGAGGGGTAAGTACTTCTTCGGCAGAGTAGAAAAAAAAAAGTACAAGGGTCGATCCAGTTTGTCCGGACGCGAGAGCGCGAGTGTGTCTCCTCGTCGGCGTGGAAAACTAGTTTGTACGTACACGGGAGGCAGATAGGGATCGGGAGCGTGAGGACGAAAAAGCCGCGCTGAAGAGCCAAGCGAGATTAATTATCTCTGAAATGGATACGCGCGAGCGATAAAGGCCTGTCGATACGGGCGAGAAGTGCGCCTCGGGGGCAAAAATGACGAGCTCCGGACTTTATTTATGGCTGTCGACGGTGGGGGCATTTTTATTGCGGTTTTAGAAACTACTAGAGGAGGCTCGGCTGCGAGGGACTGGAGCGGCCGATCGGAGGGGTTGATTTGCGGAAGAGTGATTTGGTTTTGTCGGTGTGGAGAGTATAGGTCTGGGGAAGATTTAATGCGACTGGTGGACTCCGGGGCTCTTTGGATTTTTCAATGATCGTTTTGCCAAGTGTTTGAACAAAATATAAATATTATTCTAAAATAAAGTAATGAAAAATTACTTTTGTATACTAATGTAGAATGTGAAAAATTGTAAGCATATTTATATTTCTTTGTTAAAAATTGATTGGCTGCACCTTATTGGATTATTGCAGAAATCGTCAAATTTTTAGATTTATAATGTACGGAACTTCCGCAATCTTGATATATAGATCCAGTTTTTTAATCAAGCCCTCTAAGATAAATATGCGTTAGTTATTCAAATAAGATGTGGAAAATCTTGTTTCACTGAAAAAGTGTTAAATGGAAAGAGTATACCTGTAAAACTGTTTGTCGCTGCTCACTTGGTCGATGACCTACTCTAAAACTTTGTAGATGTGAGGTAATTGACATTAATTAGGCTACATTTCAACCACCAACTTTTTTCACTTATGATTCTCATTAGATCCACTTTTAGTGCGCATACCGCAATCCTGTTTTATCGTTATTTCAATATTTATGCACTTTATTTACATAGCTTTTTTTATTATAATAAATTTGCGGTACTTATTATTTTATAATAGGAAAATTTGTTATATTACAAGAAAAATTCACATTCCTGGTTGTACTTTTAAATTGAGGAAATGCAGTCGATTTTTGAAAATGTGTAAAATAAATATTTCTAACTTGAATACAAAAAAAAAACAATGTTTGTAAGATTGCGTTTCGATAGTAGCACACAAGTTCTTATATTATTCGTAAACGGAAATTTAAAAAATAAATGCTTTCTATTTATTAAAAAAAAATTAATATTAATGAAATCAAATACAAATCTAAGTCAAAACTAAAAAAAAAATATCATACAGATGCAAAGCAATACAACACCTACACCTCACCTCGACTAGACTTGATAATCAAAAATGCCGGCACACTGCAAACTAGAATCTACGAGCAAAAGAGAGAGAGAGAGAGAAACCGAGCAAAAAGATGGAGAGAGCGCTAGACTCGTTCCCCTTTAAACGAGGAGGTGCGAACGAACTCACTCGCTCTCGCGGAATAATTAAGAAAAGTGCGCTATGCGAGAGAGCCGGTCGCGGAATTTAAGAGCTTCGCAGCACACAGCCAAGTGGCTTTTTCCATTTTTACGCGCGTCGAGTCGTTACACGCGCGAGGCAGAGAGCTTCTCGTTTTGCGCTAGGGATTATACAGGCGCAAAAAGGGATGCGAAATCAATTTTATTTTCGCGAGGAGCACTCTGGGAAATGATAATGTTTATCGGCTTTCTTATCGTTCAATCGGAATTATATACTTTCGGTAGTTTATAGTGATATATAGTTTTGTTATGGGGGCTGTAAAATGATTCCGTGGATAGATGGTTCAGAGTAACGTTGCTTTCAGGCTTGAAATGTATATTTGGGTTTTAATTATGTATAACATGTTTGAAGGAATTTTCGGCATTCCAATGATAGAAACGGAAGAATAGATATAATTAAAAAATTTGTAGCGACGAAAATCTGTTTAAGTTACGTGAAAATTTCTTAACTGATAAATTGTAATTCCTAATGCGCATCCATGCATATAAATTAACGTCGAGTTTAATAGTGCGGGTAATCTCTGACTTCCACATTATAATCAATCAAAGCTGGCTCTAGAAGAGTGTAACGTGTATCATAAGAGATCATCAAGTACTGATAATTCGTGGTAGCACTGAGATTTACACGACACTGCTTGAAAATATGATAATTTTGTGAATTGATACGTGAAATCAGCTTTGAATGGATGAGAATTAACGAACAAAATGATAATCGGATAATCTGTTACACTTACTGATAATCTCGATGATTAATGAAATTCAATATTTTATTATTATGCAGTGTAATTATTTTAACAGGATGTGAAAGTCATACTATTGCATGTGTGTGATTATACAATTCTTTTTCTAGTCAACGTATTTTATTGTGAAATATTCAAAACTATAAGATATTACTGTTATGCGAAATTGTACCCTCTGTAATAATCCTCAAAAATTTTTAAATAATATCCCAAAACGTCTAAGAATGTTAATGAAACAAAATTTCAACGAAATGAATAAAATTTTCGTTTAAATGAAAAAATTTCTTGACGTTATAGAATATTAATTTGAAATTTTTCATCCAGATAAAATATATTGTTATGGAATGCAATATAATTTCCTATAGATTTTCATACGCGATATTTCGCAATTTACACTCCGTTAGCACCTGCTTTGTATGCTAAGCCCAGTACGTTCCGTCAATATGCTGTCATTCAAACTACATGCCTCTATTCTTACGTGTAGTTAATATGTGGTTAACATATACATGTCTGTTTTCTGCTGTCGCTCTATATGAAATACTAAAGTAATTTTTTATTAGTTAAATCCCTTGAACAATTATAATTAAATTTTCTTTTTAAAGAGTCAAAGTATAGTTATAACTAATGCAACACAGTATAATGAATCTTAAAATCTACAACACTACTTCAATCTTGTTGGATCAAATCAATTTAACCGAGGTCTGGGTCGCATGGATAGACAAAAAATTAAAAAACAACAATATTAATTCCTCATAACCCTTAAAAAAAGCACGTCAATCATCCACACTAAACCACGAGACCACACTTCAAGCTCGCTTTCGTCTCCCCCCATAAAATCTCCATCCCCTCCCTGCAGCATAACCTACAAAAAGCCCCAAGTCCTTCCATCCCAACAAACTGTACCAGGCCCATTCCGCAACATCTCACAGCATACCGCTGCTCTCGGCATCAAAGCCATTCTCCTCGCTGACAACATCCAAGCTCGTTGCTATTCTGCAGCATACTGCACTCAGCAGAAAAAGGGGCCATATTTACTACGTCGGAGGAGACACGCCGAGTGTAACGATAATGACTGCCGACGGCCGCGGAAACCTCAACGACGCCCGCGTCGAATGAAACGCGCTCTCGCTCTCTCTCTCTCTCTCTCTCTCTCTCTCTCTGTATATACATCCTGAGAGCACGCGCGCACGCAAACGACCGGTTAATCGACAAGAATCGAGTCAAGGCTCGTCGGATAGCCAGACCGCAGAGCGCGAGCATCCGACAGCGCGCTTCGAGCTTAGCGCGGAATTTTTATGCGGCGCGCAGTCGGGGAAAAGTAATGGAGAGCGCGAAAAAAGCCGGAAAAACGTTGTTTGCAGTTGGGATGGGAGGAGGAAGGATATGCGCTGTTCTAGGAGCGCGCTGGGGTTCGTCGGAACTGTTGGGGAGGATTTTTTCCTGTTGTGCTTGCGATATGTACAGTGTGGAGCTGAGTTAATGTATGGGAGTGTAGTGAGGAAGATATTTTAATATGGTACAGTTCTTTTTGTGATATTACTATTTTTCTTGAACAAGGGATTTTCTTTCAGACTAGCTTCTTTTTTAAACGAAGAGTTTAAGATTTTTTTCAGAAACGCAGTAAAACTAAAGTTGCTAAAGAATTTGTTGATTATAAATGCTATTACTCTATAAAATTATCATTGTGACTCATTATCAAACATTTTATTATGCCGACTCTATTCTATTCTCCAAGCGAAAACAATAATCATTTTTCAATAGTCATAAGTAAAAGTATACCGGTTTTCTATCAACACGCGGAGCGCACATCTCTCTGTCGCATCACAAAAAGGAGCAGCGAGATGTAATAGGGGCCCTTGAACCCATAAACGACACGTACTCAAGTTACGGCACTACGCTAGATGATCATTTCAGATAAATCAACTCGTTGGAGTAAATTATAAACATAGTACCGAATTTACAAATGGCCTCGATTTAGTATCGCGCGGAGTACTTGATGAGATTTGCTTTTTTTAAGGCCTATTTTTATGCCGTTTCGTCGTATAAATTTGACTAATTTTCTTAATTTTCCTTCTTCTTAATGGCTCTGTCGTTTCAGTTCGTATTACTAAATACTTTGGAATTATCGAATAAATAACACTTAAAACAATAAACAAAACTCATTAAATTTCTCTAATTTTTGCAATAAACTTTTAAAAATAAAAAAACAACTCACTTACTTTGCATCTATTTAAACATTTACAATTTTTTCGCATCCTCTCAGCACGCAGAAATATGCGCATAAGTGTGCACACGTCAGGGTCAATTAATTTTGTACGCACGCTCACTCGCGCCTTCATTTGCATGTGCGATTGATGCGCTTGGCTCTGCGCTTCGCTAAATTAGAGATGATATCCCATGCGCATCGAACCTGAACCCTTATTGCAACATTAAGCATTTCAACAGGTCGCTCACCGACAATCACGTCTGTATAAGTTTACGAAGACAAGTGTTTGTCTATAAAATGATGACAATTAGAAACAGTAATCAATCAAGGTTGAAAAATGTTTATGGAATAGTTGACGATGAAATACAAATGATTTTTGGAAGCATATTAAAGTTGTAAAAATCATCAATGCAATGTTCTTTGTAGATTGGACAAAACTAAAAAATATCTTATTGAATTGAAATATTTTGTTTAATCTATAGCACACCGCACTACAAATATGTAGTTTTTTTCCTTTGCTATAATTTATGAAATACGTCTCACTCAAGACACTGAAAGTTTATTCAGAAACTTTCAGTATCGTGAGTCAGATACTGAAATGTGAGGGAAATACTTTTTCTAATATCTTGGAGGTACTAACTATTTCCACGCGGGTTCAATCAGAAAAATATGTTGATCAAATAAAATGTTATTTTAAAATTAATTAGAAACAACATTTCTTTCACCCCTTAATTTTATGCACTCGGTTATATCGCTCCTGCAGAATCTACATGGAGCACACAACTAATGCAGCAATTCCATCTAAGCATAATGCGTCTTATTAGCTCGATCGAGCATCAAGTCTAATTGAACTCCTGCTGTCAAAATAGCCCTCAGTAAACCAACGGATAAAACAGCTTGCTATCCGGCGCACCGCATCAATCATCATTACGCGTATAACCAACTCAGCTATCTCTACACAATAGAATTGTAGAGGTTGCTGAGGACGCAATGATAAAAGTGTAGACCTCTAATGAAGCGCTGGGAGCCCGATAACCGAGGCTAAAAGTGCCTTTGTCAGTGCGCGATTAATCGGATTTTCAACGACCGTTGGCGGAGACATCTCGGACTAACTTGATCGACGCGACTTGTTGCATGCTATGCACTGAAAAAACTGTAGGATAGCAGCCGCCCCAAACGTAGTAGCGCAGCGCCCTCGTGTTTGCGATAACTGCTGGCCACTTTTGGGCGAGCGTGAAGCCCAAACGCACGTCCTGCGAGAGAGCGCGCGAGTCGACCTTTAGGCACGCGACGCAATGTTTTGGGTCACAGCGTCGCCCAAAACAAGCGAGTCGCTCTTCCGAAACAAGTCGCGAAACTCGCTATGTTTTAAGCTTGCCGCTTAGGCTAGCGGCGCGCCTACAGTTTTTTCAATTTGCTAACCTGCGCTTTATTATGTGAGTATTCGCTCCCCTAATAGATGTGTAATAACGAAATCTGAGGGTGGTTTGTTAAGAAGTGACGGTTGCAAATCCAGGACATAGAATCCCTCTATATTGGTCATACTCTACCTCTATACAAATTTTTAAGTCATTATTGCAAAGTATTGTTACGGTTTTTACTATCCAGATTTTAATTATAAAAAATGGTGGAAATGCACTGTCGACTGGATTTGAACCCGGGTCATCCCCGCCAAAAGAGAGTGATCTAACCACTGATCTACTCCCACCGATGCTCGCCGAGTTTTCGTTTCGTCTACACATCGTGCGGCTCTGCATTTCTCCTGAGTTGTAACTTTTATACACATTAAAAAATAGCAATTGATTGAAAAATTTAAAATACATATTTTATTCATCCAAAAGTTGTATTCTAGTTCAAAAAATTTGAATCAAACACTATATAATATCACTTTGTAATAATGAATTGAAAATTTGTATAGAGATATAGTACATCATTACGGAGGGCAGCTACGTCCTGGATTCGCTTATACAGCAATACATTTTTTCTGACCATCAAAAAACTGTATAATTTTTACATATCGATAAATAGAACTATGAAATCACGTTAAGATAATTTATATTCGAAATACGGCTGCAAATCAACTGACTAGCGTGTAAAGAGATTTTTCTCCACACGGCGCGCAAAGTACGTACTGTACGCCGGAGAAAAATAGTATATGCACCATGGGAAAAAATTGTTTGAATGAACAAAATATATTCTGTTGAATTGAATGAGCGGTTCTGTCAAATTAACAGAACATTCTTTTGCCGTATATTAACAGAACGGCGCTGTTGAAACAATCAGATATTTTTCTCAGTGTAATGTAGATCAGTGATCAAATAGTCGATGTGAAACAGTTTTAAATAGA
This sequence comes from Eupelmus urozonus, assembly GCA_900480035.1. Classification (NCBI taxonomy): domain Eukaryota; kingdom Metazoa; phylum Arthropoda; class Insecta; order Hymenoptera; family Eupelmidae; genus Eupelmus; species Eupelmus urozonus. Next base: position 722 of record UELX01003179.1, on the reverse strand, counting down.
TATTAATGAATCCTACTATTACTATGACAATCAAAGAGATCCATTATTTTATCAAATTTTTATTTTTTGTAATAAATTCACCTAGACTTAAATCACTTTAAGATGAAATCAATTACAAATATTAAGAAATTCAAAGAAATAGTACATTATGCACCTAGGGAGTAAAAGTAAAGAATGTCTCAGACTGCATGTTTGTCACCCTCCCCTTCGGCTCGGGTGACAATTAGTCGCACGAAGAAAGATTTTTAATTCATGAGAAAATAGTACATTTTGATACCGCTGTGAAAGGTGATTATTTGCTTTACGCACTAGTATCGAACCATATTTAAAGCCAAAAAAATCATTTTAAACTTAGGATTTTGAGATTAGAGTGACATAAAATAATACGCTATATTCCTTCGATATTATGAATATTTTGCTAATATAAACTAAAATATTTATTAAAATTTTCTTCATTTTTCTTCAATTCCAAATCAATAAATATAATAAAAAAAACAAAGCAACATTGAGAATGCAGCAAAAGAGTTATAATACATTGTGAGCAGGCGACCGTTTGGACCCTCCCGAAACGCACAAAAAGGTCCGTAGGACAAAAGTGCGACCGGATGGCACATGCCGCACGGCTCGCCAAGCGGCAGCCCAAAAGAGCGCGCGCGCCAAGAACTGCCATCAGGCACGCGGCCGACCGTACGGTCGGTAACGACAGCGAGCGGCCGATATAT
>UELX01003178.1:0-25248 GCA_900480035.1 Eupelmus urozonus | reverse complement strand
AGTAGCGATATTTACTATTTTTTTAGTATTTTTACTACTTTCAGAATAGGTCGTATTTATTACCACCTCTGAGAGTGATAATTTTACACAACCTTTTTTACAGTGTAGAACGTAATAATGGTACTGGCTGCTAATAGTGTAAAACTGTTATTTTTAGGTTCATGATAACTTTCAATTAAAGGTAATAATGTATAAATGAAAACAAAAAAATTTCATAATAATCACCAAAATAGAAAAATTTCTATAGTTTTTTAAAGGAAACTTCTTTTATTGACCCGAAACATTTGTAAAAGTTATATTTAAAATTCAATTATTACATGATACAGCTGGTTGAAAATAATGTAGAAGATGAGGAGGTGGGCAGTAGAAAATAAAAGATGAAGGAAAATAAAAAGAAAAAATCAAAAATCATAAATGGAAGTAAAGTTGAAGAGCTAGATAAAGGAACAAAAGTAATGAAAAAGGAGCAGATTCTGAGCATTTGTAAATAAGAAAAAAAATTTGAAAAATTGAGCAGGCACAAACCGTATAAGATGTAGATAATGTATCTAATAATATGTATAGACAGTACGTTAGATGACAAAAACATACCAGACTACATGTAAATATAAGCGAAGGGTCTATCAAAGTTTAATAAAAAATTTTTATAATTAAAATTTAATTTAAGGTAATAAAAAAAGTAGTAAAATATTCAGCCAATTACCTTCTACAGCACGCTTCTTCTCTGCTGCAAGTTTAGCTTCACGAGCTGGCCTTTCCTTTTCCTCTATTTCTCTAAGAATAGCTTCTTTTTTGCTGAATCTACTGTGATTATATGCTCCATATAAAACACCAAGAGCTAAGAAGGACCATCTGCCAAACTATATAAAAAATATTGAATTCAAAAACAGTTGTTTTTACGAGTCAAATATATAAAATAATTAAAAAATAATTAAAAAAAGACATCATTGAGATAAGCTTAGAAAAAAATTAATGAATTAATAAAATTTTTAGTACATTAAGATTTTCCAGTTACCAGTTTTTTTATACTTTAAAATCAAAACTTAATGTCTATAATTGTGTATTTATAGAATATTTTGAAACTAAATTGCATAAATCGATAATTTCTTTTTTATATTAAGTACTTAATCTATGGTATCAATACAAAAAACTTAAGGCAGAAAGTATCAAATTGACATTTTAATTAAAAATATTCTATAGATTGTATACAAATAATTAATACAATGTAATGTAATAAATGTAAAGTAATAATGTAATAAATAAATGTAAAAATATGTATACTGATCTGACAATAAAATAATTTAAAATACATATTGCCCACAGTTTCTTACATAAAGTGATAAACATAAATATATAAATCTATGAATTATAAAATAATTGAAAGATTATGGTTCTTTCTTTAAAGAATCATCCAACACAAATAAAATTAAATTTAAAAAAAATTTATTGGTTATTACACATAAAATAACATGAAAAATTATATCAAGTTTTTACCAAACATGAAGTTTAACTAAAATTTAGAGGTTAAGAAACACCAACATTTCTCACATAAGAAAAGGTTATAAACATGCCATGAACAATTGATACTTGTTGAATTATTAAAAATTTAAGAATCCTTATCGGTCTCTCTTCAAACGATATATTTATTTATAATGTATTTCGTACACAAAATTAAAAGAAAAAGAAATTATGTAACTCATTTTGCAGAACTCGATCATATGATAAGTTGGGGTTATCATGTATTAAAATATCAACAAATTTATTTGAAGCGATTATTTATATAAGGAAAATCTTTCTAAAGTGTATTAAATACCTTAATTAAAGGAGAAACCCGGACGGGCCTTGGATTAAGTTCTACCGTCGACATTTTCGCACTTGCCTTCTTCGATCGACAAACGACAAGACCAGGGCGACAGTACGCAGGACCGACTGATATGCTCTTGGTGATTTTGACGTCATATCCGTCGGTAAAATATGGTTTGAGTCTGAACTAAGAAGAGGCTTTCCAGCACAAGTTTTTTTAGCATTGTACTTTATTTTTAATAATACTTAAATGAATGTTAACAAGATTATTTTCTTCGTTTTTCATTTAATCTGTTAAAAAGTTGTTAAACAATACTTTAAATCATTATTGTATCGGCATTGAATTTATTTAAATAAAATGTTTGATATATCAATGACGAAAAATTATTGTAAGTACTTTAATCAATATCTATGAATCATTGGGAAAGGTATCTTCCCCCTTAAGTATTGAAGAGTACAGGATCAACAAATGGTTAGGATGGATCAGCTTTTTTAAATCCAGCGAGACGAAACCGAGTTGAATTATTAATTATTATACCCAATTTTTTACTAAAACGTACGAGAATTGATCAATAAAAAGGAGGGCCTAAACGGCACTTTCATCGTATTATCAAACTATAAACAGTTATAACTAGTAGCATCTTGAATTTTCTTATTTATGTAGAATTACCTATATCTTAAATTTACTTTTTATTTTATCAAAACAATTTTTTATACTTTAATCTAGAACGTTTTTAATGGTAATTTTTTTTCATCCAATGCCTTTATTAATTCTTCGCTTTTCCATTTGGATTAAGTAACAATAACTTAATATTTTTGTTTTTTTCTTATCATATATTGAAATACAAACGTCTTGTTTAAGAACTGTAATGTATTGACCAACGGGAGATGAAAAAAAAATAATGTTGCGGGTGTTATTTTGAAAACATTATTTCTGTAAAATAATTTTGTGATCTCAAGGAATAATAATTACGCAAATATGCTTTGAAATAAATACTGAATTTATTATACGGCAAACGAGTAAAAAAAATTATACAGAATGTCTCAGAATTGTAAATGAAGTAAAAAAATGCTCTTTGCAAAAAAATTTATTTTTTGTTTAAATAATCTTTGCTTTTGTCATGTCAAAATTTGTTAATCTAATACTCTTCGGCGCCCTCTCCCTCGCCTTCAGTGGAGTCCATGCCTACTTCTTCGTAGTCTTTCTCCAGAGCGGCCAAGTCCTCACGAGCCTCGGAGAATTCACCTTCCTCCATACCCTCACCGACGTACCAGTGCACGAAAGCACGCTTGGCGTACATCAGATCGAATTTGTGGTCGAGTCTAGCCCAGGCCTCGGCGATGGCAGTTGTGTTGGACAACATGCACACGGCACGCTGGACCTTAGCGAGATCACCACCAGGTACAACAGTCGGAGGCTGGTAGTTGATACCGACCTGAAATAATAAAAATAATTGGTTAGATAATTTGTTACGTTTTTTTTCTTTTTAAAGATTTGCAGGTGAGTATTAAATTAGATAAAGTATTTGTGAATCCAATATTTACCTTGAAACCAGTGGGACACCAGTCGACGAACTGGATGGTCCTCTTGGTCTTGATGGTGGCGATGGCCGCGTTGACGTCCTTGGGAACGACGTCACCTCGGTACAACATGCAGCAAGCCATGTACTTGCCGCGACGCGGGTCGCATTTTACCATCTGGTTGGCCGGCTCGAAGCAGGCGTTGGTGATCTCAGCGACGGACAACTGCTCGTGGTACGCTTTCTCGGCCGATATGACCGGAGCATAGGTGACCAGAGGGAAGTGAATCCTCGGGTAGGGTACCAAGTTGGTTTGGAACTCAGTAAGATCCACGTTCAAAGCTCCGTCGAATCGGAGTGAGGCAGTGATGGACGACACGATCTGGCCGATAAGACGATTCAGATTTGTGTAGGTTGGTCGTTCGATGTCCAAGTTACGACGGCAGATATCATAGATAGCCTCGTTGTCAACCATGAAGGCGCAGTCGGAATGTTCAAGAGTTGTGTGCGTGGTGAGGATGGAGTTGTATGGCTCAACAACGGCGGTTGAGACCTGAGGAGCTGGGTAGATGGCGAATTCGAGCTTCGACTTTTTGCCATAGTCGACGGACAGCCTCTCCATAAGGAGGGAAGTGAAACCAGAGCCAGTACCACCTCCGAAAGAGTGGAAAATCAGGAAACCTTGGAGACCTGTACATTGATCAGCCAGCTTGCGGATTCTGTCAAGGACCAAGTCAACGATTTCCTTGCCAATGGTGTAGTGACCACGAGCATAGTTGTTGGCGGCATCCTCCTTTCCTGTGATCAACTGTTCTGGATGGAAGAGCTGGCGGTATGTGCCGGTACGAACCTCATCTGTAATAAAAGAATTAAATATTTTGTTAGAAATTTGCAAGATAGAAAATCAAAATTATATTGAAATAATCATAATAAACGCACCAACTACTGTTGGCTCCAAATCAATGAAGACAGCACGGGGAACGTGTTTGCCAGCTCCAGTTTCACTGAAAAAGGTGTTGAAGCTGTCATCTCCACCTCCAATGGTTTTGTCTGATGGCATCTGACCATCAGGCTGGATGCCATGCTCCAGACAGTAAAGTTCCCAGCAGGCATTACCAATCTGGACTCCAGCCTGTCCAACGTGGATTGAGATACACTCACGCTGAAATAATAAAAAATATGAATTAAAATTAATATAATTTTTAAAACAAGTTTTATTTTTATTTTTAAAATGTTAATAAAAAATTATTTTTTTTTTATAATTTATTTGTAAATAATTTATTAGATATTTGAAATGACTAAAAAAAGGACTATTTTGAAGAAACCCAATATTAATAATTAATAGGGTGAGTCATATCAGTGAGTCACACAACCCTGAACTAGCTCAAAGAAAAATCAATAAAAAGTAAAAGTTTGACTTCCAAGTGTAATTAAAAAAATTAAAAGCATTCTATAATTGAAAATTTACTAATTGTTAAAATTTAAAATTCGTAGTGTTTATTGAATTGGTTCATGGATGACATCAATGCATGCCCATTCTTGGAGAAGATGACATAATATAATCTGTTTTTTCTTTTTTTTTTTTGAGCAGACATTTTAAGTGCAGGAAACAAGAACAGGATGCATGATGTCATAGCTGCCTTATAAGGGCAGGCTGGCATCTGGAGCCAGCCCACCGGCCTAAAAAAGTCAATACAAATTCAAGAGCTCCTTATACAGCTACTTTCACCTTGCCTTTGAAAAGGAAGACCCCAATTTAAAATTTTTGTATTACCTTTTTAGGTAATGCTTTTAAATCGAATTTTTTAACAGAATTTTGGAATACTTTAAATATTTATTTAGAATGATTTTTTTTAAACCATACTTGCTAGAATAGTTAGTAACTTATAAAGATTTTAATAAATTTTTCAACATTTCTGGATTTTATTAACTTTTATAAAGCTATCGTGCGTTTCTCGACGTTACATTTCTTTTTCTTCAATATCTAAAAATTTTTTAACGCAAAAAGATAAAAAGATTTATTTTATTAAAAAACGCAAAATTGATTGAAGTAAAATTAAAAAGGAACATTTTAAAAAAATTAAAATTCTTATTTCATGAGCGATATAAAATCACCTAAGTTAGAACATTCACCATCAAGGACCTCAAAATTATTTAATACCGTTAAAACTCAAAATTACCCCCAACTGTAACAATCATTACTAACAAAACTAAAACCCGAAACGATCAATAACCGGAATATTCAACCCTCCCGAACTCCTCGCGATAAAGCACGCAATCGTAAAGAAAGCGTTGCTAGGCGGTTGGCATTGTTCCTATTTCAAGGTTCCCACCCAAGGCTGGAGAAGACGCCGTCACGCTCCACTAATTCCAACCGCCATACGGCCCCGACGCCTCAAGAAACCATGAAAAAAAAATCCAACACGCGAAACCCAACCGAGCCAACGCCCCGAATATTACACCCGTGCGAATTCTTGGTATATATCGATTAAGGTGAGTCAATTGTGGGAAGGGCCGATGAGTCATTTTATTGCGAGCTAGGGCGGTGCCGGCCGGCGGCGACCGTTACACCAACTCGCGAGGCCAAAATGGCCGTTGGTGAAAGAGCCGCGTCGATCGATTTTACCGTTAGGCTATCCTCGATTCCTTCCATCCCAAGCCCATTCTTAAAAATCCCTCAATAAAACCCTTCCAACCCTTCCCATCCTTAATAAACCCCTAGAAACAACAATGAATCCTTACCATTTTGATAAAAAAGTTGGTCTTTCGTAGAACTTCGAGAAAGAGAAGCGAGAAGGGAGCAGCGAAAGTCGGTTGTCGGTGGAAGCGGGTAATGCAACTTCCTCAAACGGCAACAGATCGACTGTGAGACGCGGCGGCGCGACTCCGGGCTTTTATACCAGGATCAGCGGCCGACGCGATTGGCCGGCTGTCACGACGCGAACTTGGCGATTGGCCAAGCGCCGACCGCAATGCGCAGCGCCTTGGCGACGCCGACTTTCGGTATGGATTTTTCGACGGCAGTGCTTTTTATTTTGTCGCGTCATTCGAATTTTTAGCTGGGCTTTCGGGTGTTTTAGAGGCTCGGCTGAGAATTTCGGTTTTATTGGGTGGTTTAGAGGTGTAGGTGGTGGTTTTTTGATGAGGAGTGGTTGGAAGGGTTGCCAATGTGGCGGAGGTTAAGGGGGTTTGCTGGGTGCTGTTGGTTTTTTGGTTGGGATGAGTGGTAGGACTGGGAAAGTGTATAGTGCCTGCCTAACCTGAGATCAGCCAGTGGGTGTTTTTTTAGCTGCCGCTTTGTGGAAAGAGATGGAATAATTTTGGAGGGATCTGTCTCTGTTGTACTTGGGTATGGTGGGGTGAGGAGAATAGGGGCGGCGTAGGGGAAGTGATGATGTTCAGTGTAGGATTAGTCTGACCGTTGAACCTTTTTATCGCCCCCACCAAAGGAAAATTAGACAGAGAGAGTGAGAATTTCCCAGCACTTGTGTCGTCTGTCGACGTTTTGATATAGGACACGCACAATATATGTATTTTATTTGTAAGGCTATGTGGTGATGTGTTTTTGTAAATATATACGAGATTGAAGAACGTGTTCAAAGTCAGCTTTGATTAAAGCTGTTTATTATTATAAAATGAGCGATTATAAATAATAATTGATGACTTTGGAGTACAGAGTTTTTTGACAGTACGCATTGTGGGGAAATAATGTTTTTGTGAGTACATATGAAGACCCAATAAATAAAAAGATTTTCTAACCTTTTTTTTATATATTTAACTCTTTACTTTCGTTAGTTTTTAATATTAGTTAAGAATGGAGGAAAATCCTGACCTGTACAGATTAGAAGGCACTGACAATGAAGCTGGTGGTTTAATTATTACAAAGAAAAAGCCTTCCGATCATACGTTTAAGAAACCTCAGTCATCCATCTTTGGTCTTGACAAGCTTGCAGAGCAGAAGCGTAGAGAAAATTCTCTAGAACCTAACAGTTCGAAAAATTCTTCAGATTCAAAGAATGTCAAAGATAGAAGGTACAGAACTTATGCGGAGGAAACTCCAACGCATACAGGTGGCGTGGATAAAACAGCACAAGAAAAATTGGAAGCAAGATTGAAAAGACAAAGGTTAGACAAAATTGCCAGGGATCGAGAGAATGAAAGAAGAAGAAGTAGGGATAGAGACAGGGATAGAGACAGGGACAGGGATAGAGATAGAGACAGAGATAGGGATAGGGATAGATATAGAGATAGGGATAGGGATAGAGATAGGGATAGAAATGGTGATAGCAATAGAGGAGACAGGAGTAGTCGCAGAGATTGGACACCAAGATTTAGGGATGAACCTCAAACTCCAAAATATAGGATAAAGGTATCAAACTGCTTAAAATAATTCTTAATGTAATTCCTAATATTGAAGCTTCTATAATTAATTTTTGTTTTTTACTTCACTTAGGATTCAACATCAAAAACCAATTGGGATGACGATGACGATGATGATGTACCAAGAAGACGATCAACTTGGGATCATCCTACTCCAAATTTGTATAGCAGTAGAGATATTAGAGACAGTATAAGAAGTGAATTTACTCCTTCTTATAAATATAATGCATGGGTCAAAGAACGAAAGGCAAGTGGAGCCACACCACTGATAGAGGGTGAAGAAAGAGTGTTATGGGAACAAGAACAAAAAAGGTAAGGGAATATGTTAAATTGATATCTAAATATATAGATTATCATCACCACTTCATTTTTCAATTAATAACTTTATGAAATATTTACAGGCTTGATAGAGAATGGTATGGTTTAGGGGATGATGAAAGCAGACACTTTGATGATGTTTCTGAGGAATATACACAAAAGAAAGAAATGGAGTTAGAAGCACGAAAAAAGAAAAGAGTTTCTGCTCAACAACGACAAATAAATAAGGATAATGAACTGTGGGAACGTAACAGAATGTTGACCTCTGGTGTTGTTAGCTCATTAGATCATGATGATGATGTAGATGATGAAGGAGAAGCAAGAGTTCACCTTCTGGTACACAATGTTGTACCACCATTTTTAGATGGTTAGTACTTATTTTGAATATTCATGTATTTATTATTTATAAAGTTACTTTATTAATTATAAATGAATGAATGAATTAAAATTAATTTTATTTCTTAAACTTATCATCTTTTTAGGTCGCATTGTCTTTACAAAACAGCCAGAACCTGTGATACCTGTAAGAGATCCTACTTCTCCAATGGCTTTAGTGTCAAGAAAAGGTTCAATGTTAGTTCGTGCTTACAGAGAACAGAAAGAACGTCGACGTGCTCAAAAAAAGCATTGGGAATTAGGAGGAACAAAACTTGGAAACATCATGGGGGTGCATGACTCTAGAAAAGACGACAAAGAACAACCTGGACAAGAAACTGATTATAAAGCTGGGCAAAAATATGCCAGTCATATAAGTGATGATAAAGTTGTAGAAGGAAAGCATAAGAAAATTCAAGAACAGAGGCGGCGTCTTCCAGTATTTGCTGTAAGACAGGAGCTCATAAATATTATTAGAGAAAATAGTGTCGTAATTATTGTCGGTGAAACGGGAAGCGGTAAGATTTAATTTTTTAAGTTTAATAACATTTATTTAAATTTCTATAAATTTGGAACAAATTGTATTAAATTAATAATGAAATGTTACTTATATTTTTATTTTTATAATTTCAGGTAAAACCACACAATTAACACAGTATTTGCATGAAGATGGATACAGTATCAATGGTATGATTGGTTGTACACAACCAAGGAGAGTAGCAGCTATGTCTGTTGCTAAAAGAGTATCAGATGAAATGGATTCTCAGCTAGGAGACAAAGTGGGTTATGCCATTCGTTTTGAAGATTGTACATCTAAAGAGGTTCATTTTATAAATATTTGTTTGAATAGATTACGTGACCACATTTTAAATTCTTTAATAAATATTTTATTTCTATAGACAATTATCAAATATATGACTGATGGTATCTTATTAAGAGAAAGCTTACGAGAAGGAGACTTAGATCGTTACAGCGTTATTATTATGGACGAAGCTCATGAACGTTCTTTATCCACCGACGTTTTGTTTGGACTTCTCAGAGAAGTAAAAATTTATTTATTTAAAATCAATGTAATTGCAAAAGTCATATACTATTATTAATATACTTTCTAAAATTAAAGGTTGTTTCTCGTCGTCACGACCTAAAATTGATCGTGACTTCAGCTACAATGGATTCAAGTAAATTTTCGACGTTCTTCGGTAATGCGGCTACATTCCAGATTCCTGGCCGAACATTCCCTGTTGAAACAATATTCAGCAAAAATCATGTAGAAGATTATGTCGAAGCTGCTGTCAAACAGGTATTAATAATTCACCTGCAACAATGCGTCGGCGATATTCTTGTATTTATGCCAGGTCAAGAGGATATCGAGGTAACTTGTGAAGTTCTGAAAGAACGCCTCGGAGAGATCGAAGGAGCTTCACCTTTGTCGATTTTGCCCATATACTCTCAATTACCATCTGATCTTCAGGCAAAGATCTTCCAGCAGGCCAAGGAAGGCTTGCGCAAATGTGTCGTTGCCACCAACATTGCTGAAACTTCTTTAACAGTTGATGGCATTGTTTTTGTCGTTGACTCAGGCTACTGCAAACTTAAGGTCTATAATCCTAGAATAGGTATGATGTTGCTTTGTTAATATAGATTTTAATAATAATAATTTTGAATTAAAATAAAATAATCAATGAAGATACAAAATAATTAAAAATAATTGATAATTCGAAATTGAGTGATGGTGTACATTTTTACAGAGTTGATTTAAGCTACTGTTGAACTTAAATATTGATTTTTGTACTTACAATTTTTCTTTTTTTTAATTCAACTATGCACACTTCCATTAAAAAACAAACTTTAAACACAACTTTGCGTCATATATTTTACGTAAATTTACATTAATTTTGATTATTTACAGAAAGCGACAAATTTTTTATTTTGTATCTTTAATTTAAAGTTTCTAACTAAAGAGAACGTTTTTTAATTTCTTATATTACGTAAAAAGCTTATTCCGGCATACATAAAAATAAATAAATAACATTTAAATAATCTGCACTAAATTTTAATATGAAAATTTATTATAGGTATGGATGCTCTGCAGATCTATCCAGTTTCACAAGCAAACGCAAATCAGAGGTCTGGTCGTGCTGGCAGAACAGGTCCCGGTCAGTGCTTCCGTTTATACACCGAAAGACAGTACCTTGATGAACTGTTGTTAACCGGTGTACCTGAAATTCAGCGAACTAACTTGGCAAACACGGTGTTGCTGTTGAAATCGCTGGGTGTGCAAGACTTGCTTGCTTTTCACTTTATGGACCCGCCTCCTCAAGATAATATTCTCAATTCACTTTATCAGTTGTGGATTCTTGGAGCCCTCGACAACACGGGTCAGCTCACGACTCTCGGACGTCAGATGGCCGAGTTTCCTCTTGATCCACCTCAGTGTCAAATGCTCATCATTGCCTCAAAACTCGGTTGCACCGCCGAGATTCTCATTATTGTATCAATGTTATCCGTCCCGTCGATATTCTACAGACCTAAGGGACGCGAAGAGGATTCCGACTCTGCAAGAGAGAAATTCCAGGTGCCAGAATCCGATCATTTGACTTTCCTCAATGTGTATAATCAGTGGAAGACGAATGGATACTCGAGTTCTTGGTGCAATGATCATTTTATTCACGCCAAAGCGATGAGAAAGGTAAATTAGATTGATTTGATTTCTTTATAAACGAAGCATGTAAATTTACCTTTTATAACAAATTTTAATTTTCTCGCTAATTACTAATTTTTTATTGATAGGTAAGAGAAGTAAGACAACAATTGGAGGAAATCCTAAAGCAGCAGAAAATGGAAGTAACTAGTTGTGGCACAGAATGGGATATCGTCAGAAAGTGTATCTGTTCAGCTTATTTCCATCAAGCGGCAAGGTTGAAGGGTATCGGCGAGTACGTCAATTGTCGTACGGGTATGCCCTGTCATTTACATCCCACCTCAGCCCTCTTCGGCATGGGTTTCACACCAGACTATGTGGTTTATCATGAGCTCGTGATGACGGCTAAAGAATACATGCAGTGTGTAACCGCTGTTGATGGACATTGGTTAGCGGAACTTGGCCCTATGTTCTTCAGTGTCAAGGAAACAGGCAAGAGTGGCAGGGCAAAGAAGCAGGCGCTACAGCATTTGAACGAGATGGAAACTCAAATGAAGCAAGCAGAAATTGAAATGAAAGCTAGAGCACAAGAGCAGCTTGAGCGTGAGCAGGCATCCGTACGAAAGTAAGTCTTTAAAATAATTTTGACCGAATATTCATAATTAAAAAGATAAATTTTACTAAATTTTAAATCATTTTTAGGCAAGAAATTTTAACTCCAGGAATGAAAGAACCTGGTACACCAGCTTCCTATCGAAGAACTCCAAAACGACTTGGATTGTAAATATTTGTCAATAATAAGACTAAAACAGATTTCTGTACATAATTTGTTTAATAAAATTAAATTTATTTATATTATAATTTAAATTTTTCTTTTTCCCTTTCAAAATCTTTTTCTTTATAAATTTATAAATATAGATTTTAATTTTTCTTTTAAAAATATAAATCTCAAGTAATGTTTAAAAAGTTTGAATTTACGTTTAACATTGAATTAATTAATTTTACAAAATTAAATTTTAAAAGTACAAATTTTTTAAATATAAATATTAATTGACAAGAAACACTTAGCAGTTATTAAATAAAAATATTTTTATTTATTTTTAAATTACTAAACGCTTAGTAATTTATCAGATTTGTGCAACAAAGGTATAAATTATGTTAAGCCATATTTGTACCTGTATAGAATTTATTATCACCACAGGTGTTTTTTTTTGTTTTATACAAGTAGAATAATAAAACATTTATATGATGCCGATTTTGTTGGCAACATCAAGAGCATCGTAGTCTCTTGTTAAACGTACATAAGCCTTCTTTTTGCCATCAGGCCTGATTAGGGTGTTTACTTTCAGCACATCAACATCATACAGTTTCTTCACTGAAGACTTAATGTGATATTTATTAGCACGTGTGTGTACGATGAAGACAAGAGTATTGTTATCTTCGATTTTCTTCATTGCCGCTTCAGTTGTCAGAGGAAACTTAATAATATTTACTGCATCCATGCTAAAAAGAAATGTTATTTTTAATAAATGGTCCAAAACTCTTAAATAATAAAATGTTCTTATAAAATTAATTCAGAATAGTATAAAAGTTGGTTTCAAGGAAATTCAAAGAGATTCCCATACAAATCATCACATAAAATAAAAAAAATAGACTATATTAAGTTATTATTAAGTATTGCTTACCGGTTCCTGTTTGGTACCGATTTTCGCGGGTACTTGGGGTTCCTTGGTGGCCTGAATGTCTTTGGCCGATGGAAGTGGACAGATGTCCTGATTTTCCTAACACGGGATCCATGGACACCTTTCAGAATCTATAAAAAATTATATAAATTTTAATAAATATAATAATAAAAATCGATTATCAGAATTATAAATACTTATTGTAATTATTTTCAGTAACGTGTTAAAAATTACTTTTCATGGAATTCAAAGAGATTCCCACACAATTATCTCATCATTTAATAAATAATAGAATTAAAAATTAAAAAACTATAAACATAAATTAATACTATTATTTCTATTGCTATTATTAATACTAATTTCAATAGAAATAGTCAATTTAAAAATAATAAATTAATTATTGAATCACAATCTTCAAAAAATTGGAAATAAACTTAAAATTTATTAATATTTATCATAATTAGATCTAATAAAAGTCAATAAGTCTTTACCTTCTTCTGAGTCTTAAGAGCCTTCTGCACGGGCTGCGCAGGTTTTCCACCCTTTGGAGTCTTCTTTTGAGCCTGAGGTTTTGTTTTTGGCTTAGCCGTTACTGGCTTGGCGGCGGGTTTGGCTGCAGGCTTGGCTGCAGGCTTAGCCGCTGGCTTAGCTGCAGGCTTGGCTGCTGCCTGCGAAACCTTTTTGGCTGCAGCGGGTGCTGGAGCTGGCTTCTTCTCCGAAGGCTTAGTAACTTTGGAGGCTGAAGCCTGGGTTGCTGGCTTCTTCTCCGCCTTCTTCTCCGTAGTCTTCTTTTCGGCGGATTTACCCGCTGAAATTTAAAAATAATAATTTATTTTCAAACAGTTTATAATTAAGTTTATGATACCGTTTACCATTCATTGTTTTCAATTGCCTGTTATAGGTTAGGTTGATTGTCAATGAAAATTTGTTGTTGTTTCAAGGAATAATTAAAAAAACAATCGAAATTCGACACGTTTAACAATTAAACAAAACAACTGCGATCCCTTAGTTGTTGACAAATTGAAAAGAAAATTCACGAAAAGCCATGTGATCGATGTAAGCAACTGGCCACATGGTCAAACAGGTTATAACAATTATAATGATTTTTTCGCGATTTGTTAACTCGAAAAAACTGTCGGTTGTACGAAAATGTTTGGCTGTTCATGCTGACAGATCGTTTTTGCAATTTTATTGCTTTTTACACTGACAAAATCCTTTTAAAATTACCTGGTTTATCCGTGGGCTTCGGTTTCGGAGCCATTTTGGTGTGAAAAGAGTGTCAGTCCGCACCACCGGAAACCTAGTCGCGATTCGACTTGAACACTCTCGGGTACTACGTGGCTCGTTGACGAACTAAAATTGAAAAAAGGAAGTGCTTAGAGTAGTACTTGAATCGTTACATTATTTGAGTATACTCAGATACTTTGCAGTATATTTACGAAGGATAGAATAGATATTATATACTTATAAAATTTTTGAAAATTAAATTAGATAAATTATTTATTTACTTTATTTTCAAATTATTTTAAATTATAAATTCTCAATTTTCAAGAATAAATGCTTTTAATCAATTTTAACAAATTGCAAGTTATATGTGATTAATTGATTAAAAGTGATATTTTTAATAAAATTAAACATATTAATTATAATAAAAAAATTGTTATTAATTTTACTATTTATTATAATCACACATTTTATTATTTTATTAGCAGGATAAAAATATTAAGAATACAAATTATTTTTTTGAAAAAAATCAATTTCTTATTTCATTTTTATAATTAAATACATTTATGTACATTTTTTACAGAACTTACAAAAATTTCTGTATTTCTAAATATAGTAAAAAATAATACAATAAAAATTGCAATAATTGTAATATAGAAAATATGGATATCTTAGTTAGTAAGTTATAGATAATATTAATTTTCCTGTTGGACAAATGGATTGGGAATAGATTCCATTCCATCGACTGGACAAATAAGTACTACAGAAGTTCCTCGGCATACAACAAGACCCAAATTTCGAGTATCTTGATTTAATTTGTACGGATCATCAGGATCTGTAACAAAAATATATTAGGATTGACCTTGTTAATCATTCAATATACACCAAAAATTAAATTAATCACCTCTAAGATATTCATTTGTATTATCTAACACAAGATTCAGCAAAGGATCATATCCCTTTAAAATCCCTGAAGCTTCTCTTCCACCAGCAAATTTAACTCTGATATGTTTTTCCAAATATTTTGATAAATCTAATATACTCTCTTTCCTTTTCTTCTCTTTCTGGTCACCTTGGGCATTCTGATGTTGCTGTAAAAGTTTAGCTAATTTTATTAATGCTGTTATGTTTACAGTAAATGTTATTAAATGATGGATTTTGTAATAAAAACAGTAACGTTTGAGGTTAAGTTACTGATTTATTTTACTTTACCTGAGATTTCATAGACTGAAACAAATAAATTAAGTTTATTAAAAAATTATCGAGTCGTTAATTTACAAAAATATTTATTTTTTCATTTACTTACAGACATTGTGTTTAATAATTCTATGCTAAATCATCCGCTTTATCAATGATGAATGATGCAGCCGGTTATACTATTGTCGCATGCGCGCGCATTACGTGTGAATAATTTTGAATGTCCGCTCACGTTCGGTAAAGCAGGTGTACTTATATATCTATACCGCAAATTTGATAAATTTTTTCAGGCTTAATTATTTATACTATTTGTTATAAATAATTAATTTGCTTTTTCTTTAAAAGTGAAAAATTATAATCATAATTATATTAGTTTCAATTTAATGTAGATTTTTCAACATTTGAGTATTTAGATTAAAAATACTAAATAATGTCAATTTAGAATTATAATGTAAGTATTAAATTGAAATTATCCATTAATTCAAAAAAAATTTCTTTTATATTAACTTATTTATTCTATATTAAAAAAAGTGTACGTGCAATGTTGCAACCATCAATTCCATTTTAATAGTGAAAATAATAATTGAATTGAATATTATTAGTCCATGAAAAAATTTAGGGGGCAGAGGAATGTGATTGCAGAAAAGCTCGTTTGAAAGCATCAAATTTATTGTACCTATATAACGCGAACATATATGAATGCATTGTTTAAGTAGAGTTTAAATTTTATTATTTTAATAATTTTATTCAAATAGAATGAAATATTATTGTTGAATTTTTGACAGAATACAATCTTAACTACTTGCAATAATTACAACTGATGTAGGTACTTACACTGCAAAAAAATAGTTTTTTTTATTGTTTGTATCTTTGATTGTTTGATGATGCGCGATAATAGCATACACACAGATGTAATAAAGATGATCTACTTAGGCAATTTTTGAAGAGTAATTGTATTAATTATTTTTTAATTAAATAATAGACTTTTGGAATAAATAAAACAATAAAGTATAATTGAGTAAGATCAATATCCAAAAATAGTTTTAGAAATTTTACTTTAATAAGTAATTTTGTAAAGTTCCGGTTGGTCGACTTTCTTACAAATATTTTGATAATTCTGATAATTTGAGACAAAAAAAGGTTTTAAAAAATTGTAAAACTCAAATTTTTGGAAAAAAATTGCAGTAGCCCTAATTTTGATTTTCTACAGTCCAATTTATCTTACAGTTACTTGATTTTGTATTTCCAAAGGTAAGTCTTCTTTTTATCACATTGTCGAAGCGTCGCATGAGTCAGCGCACCATCGTGGGGTGACCTACGCGTACCTACGACGGTAATGTGTATTTCCGTGATAAAAGAGGATGCCTACAGTATATATACTAAATGTTTAGTCCTTGAAAAAAACTGTGTAAACTGTAGCGTGAGAAATTGTACAGCAATTTTTTTAAGGGGGAGAGATTTGAAAATGATCAATTACAACGAGTTGTTTTTGGATACCTAATTTATAAAATAATTGTGACTTATAATAGTGACTTTCAATTATTATTTGTAAAACATTATGCACATCTTTAGTATTAATTTCCTATTTCAAGAGAAACATAAAAAAATTATCTTTAAATGTAAAAGTATAATTAAATTAAAATAATAAAAATATGGTTAAAGGATTAATTAAATCGATTCGTTACTCCGAAATCGGATGAGCGTGTTTTTAAAGAAAAAAAGTATTAAATAATTTCGCCCAGTACTCTTTTTAATCAAATCTTTTTTTAAATTACAATATTTATTACAATTAACTTAAAATAATTAAAAAATTGTATTTCCTCAAAAACATTCATAACATTTTCCAAATCATCAAAATGCCCATAATAGTTCTTTAAACTTTTAGCATCAAAGCACTCCAGAAGTAAACCCGTAATCCGCTAATCTAAAAACCTTCCGAACCCGACCGCACAAACTCCATCAACATTGATATCCCCTTAAAATTCTCTCAAACTCCACAAACCAAAACCATAAACTCCTCCATCCCACTCCCACATCCCTATACAATCAATCCTTCCCCACAACATACCCAATTCCCCAGAACAAAGCTCACTAGTACAGTTACCAGTCCCTTTGTCATATCAACCATCCCAACACCCAACTCCCATCGCAATCCCTGACTATAAAATTCAAACGCTCCACGTATCCACACCCACACAAAACTCACTCTAAAAAGTACACTCCGGTCATTTCCCTCCTCAACTTTTCCCCCCTACGGGCTTTTACTCTCGTATAACAGCCGACAATGACCATCCGCGCACGTGCGCCAGAGAGATATAAGGCCCGCAAGTATATATCCACGCGTGTGCAGGCGAGCGCGTCGCCCCCGCAGCGAATATACATACTTTACACACTCGCTCCGCCTGGGATATACACCGGCCGAAAGGTGTACCAGCGGCGCACTTGGCTCGCAGCACCTGCCGCGGCAACCGCGACTTTCTGTGTTTTCCGATATATAGCTTAGCGTCTAAGCGTCGGTCTTCCGTTGTTTTTCTTTCTGTCGCGCTCGACTGGTGCATTGCGTTTTGGTTTGTTGCTTTTTGTTTGGTGATTGGTGAGGATTATAGTTTCGAGTGGTGCGAAATGCGAGAGGCGAGGGCTGAGGTGGTTGAGAGGGCGGAAGATTAAGGGTGAGCTGAGATGCTCGAGAGCCGCTCGGCGATTTACAAGATGATTAATAGCGACGTCAGCAGCGATCGGACGGTAATTATGAGTGAAGTTGCGCTGGTTTTGTTGTTGCGGAGTTGTTTGGGTTTTTGGGGGTTGGTAGTCGAGGGTGAATAAAGTTTTTTGTGATGGGTTTAAGTGCGATAAGGTTTAGTGTAATCTTGATGGGTTGGGGCTTTAAACGTTGTTTTTTCGAGCATTAGAAAGATTATTTTTATTTTGATATAATAATGTGATTTGCAAAGGATTTGGAGAAATTAGTTATTTATTAAGATGCATTGTCATAAATGAGTACGTAAACAAAACGTAATGCAATAATAATGTCAGTGCATATGCACAAAGTACAAGCAAATCTTTTTACTGTACAATTTTACTGATGCCACAATAAATTCTTGTGAAGCCTTGCGTAAAATTACAGGATTGGTCCTTAGTTGCGCAAATATATGTGCACGTTTATATACCTACGATGTCCAAGAGATACTCCACGAAATGTTTTCATAAATGATTTATTATTATTTAAAAATAAAGATAAACCTTATCTATAGGACTTTCAAAAATACATTGTTACGTTGATTGTATAACGCAATTGAGGAATATAGGTGTTTTGTAACTTGCTAAGTAGCATCTTGTTCCATCTCGCTTATATGAATGAATATAAATGTGTCTATTATTTCAAAATAAAATTGAAAATTAGTTTAATCTATATTTTTGGAGCTAATTGTCATATGTAATAGAAATTTAACAAAAGAAAAATTAGGTGCAAGATAAAGAAAAAACTCGATTCAGTCATTCGAAATTTATAACAAAGATACTTATAATAATTAATTTATCCAAGCAATAAAAAATCTTTATCCTATACTACATATTCAAACAATATATCGATTCAGAAAAAGCAAGTAAATACTATACGATAAAACTACTGCTCCAAAATAACCAAAAAACTCCAAACCCGCCCTCAATTCCCCCAAAAAAAAAAAACAAGCAAAACAATTTTTTCATCTGAATTATATCTGGCAGATCCGCAAATGGCCGGCACCTTACGCAGCCGACAAGACTCCGTACCACGAGCGGGACTTCAGCGGGGTAGTGCGCCGGGTCTGCGCTGCGCAACCGCTGCTTCCGCGCATTTCGAAAGTCATTGTGCTGGGAGACGTTGCGGTCGGCAAGACTTCCTTGGTCAATCGGTGAGTGTATATTATTCAGCATAGTGCGATTTAATGATGATTACGGATTTATTTCTCTCTCCCTTTCTCGCTTTTTTTTCTGCTTCCCCGCCCTACTTTTTTTTTGTTTTCAAGGGTCTCGGTCACGCGTGACTCTTTTCAAAATCGCGTCTGAGCGTACAGGATGTTGGGAAAGTGGTGTGTGGAATATGCCTTGTTATATACCTAGGTGTATTTGCATCTGGTTGGAGTTATGGTAGTAAGGAGTTTACGAATGAGTTGTTTTGGTGCTTTTGGGCTGTAGGTGTTTGGAAGGATTTAGATTTTCGTTTTGATATTTTTAAATTTGTATACATTTAAATACTCGGGTGTTATGACACAATGGTTTTGCTAGCCTGCGTTTCAATATGAACTAAGATATGGCGCAAAATTTCTTTGAGAATCCATACTCTTGAATTTATAAGTTCGAATAAAATTTTAAGATATGATTTAGTTTATCAATATATCAAAGAAGCCCCAGGAGTTCGCATCAATAATTAAAACACTATTGGTTTAGTTCAAACTTATAATAATTTGAATGTAAGCAGTAATTTAAAAGAAATTTAAATATCAACAGGTTTAAATTGAAGCTTTTATTATTTCAGATCGAATTAATATTTTTTAGTTTTAGAAAGAGATAATGAATAATTGATTTTTTTTTAGTTTTACCTTTACCTTTCTTAAAATTAATATATGACCTTTGTAAGCTAGTGTAATTGTATTTTAAGTAGAAGCTTTTTTTCCTAAGAAATTACAAAAATTGTCCATAAATTGCGTTTTTCCAAGTACTGACTCGTATATTATTATAATTTTATCAAATATTGGTATTTTCAAATATATCATAAATTTTAAATTCCCGCAATCCAAATAGTTTAAGTTTTCGTTATAAGTAAAACGTAATGATCATTATCACAATATCAGCAGATGTGCACTTAATTATGATCAAAACAAAGCTGTACAATTTTTTGGATTCTTTTTATTATTATAAACTAAATTTAAGTATAGAAAAATTACTTTTTTAAAAACTCAATCGATATTTACATATTTATAAAATATGCACGCCTTTCATAATGTAAGTGATTCCTTCAAAAACTCATACGTACTAATAAGAAAATCAACTACACAATAGAAACATCGCATTATTCTAAAACATTCCGTTTACTCTCTATCATCAGCCCATTATACATCTCTGCGTGTTTTCTAAAAAAAAAAAAACATTTCCCGCCATCTAAATTCCAGGTTCTGTCACAAGTCATTTGACAACAATTACAAAGCGACAATCGGCGTGGATTTCGAGGTCGAGAGATTCGACGTACTCGGAGTTCCTTTCAACCTGCAAATGTAAGTATACGAAGCTGCATTCTCACGGCAATTAGACTAACTTTAATCGCCGGCATAACTGGGTCTGCGCTGCAGAAAGATCGTTTTCTAATGGCTGAAATAAACGCGCGAGAAACAAAATGAGAATCCGCTGACGGCAATTATTTAAAAATTTTAATCAAAGTATATTTTTTTTTTATTCGGAATTTTGTAAATAGTAATTACCTGGATGTTCGTCGCTCTGCGTTACGATTGCAATTAATTTCGCTTTCTCTTTGTGCACTTGCAGTTGGGACACGGCGGGACAGGAAAGGTTTAAATGCATCGCTGCCTCGTACTACAGGGGAGCCAATGGTAATTACGTCCCAATGATTTTTGTATAAGGATAATGTTTGCAGGAAAGATTTTTTTTTATGCTCGTATATTTTAAGATTTTATTGTATTTTTTTTCAAGTTATTAGTCAAACTGTTAGTTATAGAAATTAAATTTTCTTTTTTTTTTAATTTGGAATTATGTTATTTCAGTATAAACAGTATTTCATTACTTAGATGACAGAAAGATATTTTTAATTTATTTCTACCTGTTGCATTTGTTTTCGAATTTATTGTTGAAATTTATTTTTAGATATAAAATTTGCGTTAATTAGAATAGGTCAGAAGTTAATAACACTTTCTTTGTAGTGATAATGATAGTCTTTGACTTGGGGAGCTTAATGTCTCTACATCATTGTCAGCAGTGGTTGACTGAAGCGAATAGCAGTAATAATGGCCCGTATCACATTTTTCTCGTCGGCACAAAAAGAGATTTATTGGTAAGTAATAATTAATACTTAAAAAGCACAGAAAAAACTATCATTTTTATTTAGTCATAAAAATTGCTTTAATTAAAAAAGATTAATAAATAATATTATTTATACATGACACCATGTCTATATTACTTATATCACATATTGATACAAAAAACAAAGCAGTTATATTTATGCTTCGAAACTTGTTAGTCGGTACGATTTGGTAGTAAAGATTCGATGGAAAGAAATTTATTGTTGTATTTAAGCTCCTTTCATGAAAAAATTCCTTTTTAATTTTTTAAACTGTGATCTGGTATCATATAACCTTACACAAAAAGAGAAATTAAAAAAAATATGGATTTTTTGCTTCTATTATATACACTTACAATTACTTACTACTTCTAAGTGATCAAACTCAAACAGCTAAGTATTTAAATAAATACTTGAGCTTATTTCAGTATTGTCTTTTACAAAACTAAGCTTGCTTAAATTTTTTTATTGCAAAAAATGCTTTTTTAATTTATTTTACCTTTTAAAAATAAATCAGCAATTCTAAACATACAATGACAAAAATGATAAAAATATAATATATATAATTAAAAAAAAATTTAACATTCACATTTTACAAAAATAGCCCTACCATCAATCCCATCCCTATTGATTCCAACAACTCCCCCATCCAATCCCACTTAACCATCATTAAAAACCCAAGAACCGCACGCAACTGACAACCTTGAAAAAATAAAAGAAATCACACACAGCCACGCCACCCACGCACTAATACTCAACATCCTCTCGTTTTCCACAGTCCAACCAGGTGTACGAGATCGTGGAGAAGAAGGCGATCGAGATATCGCGGCGCATGAAGGCCGAGTTCTGGGCCGTGTCGGCCCGCAGCGGCGACGGGGTTGCCGAGCTCTTCGCGCGCGTCGCCGCGCTAGCCTTCAACGCAAGTATCTTAAGAGAGGTGCAGAGCGTGCGCCTCGAGCCGATAGTCCTCGGCACCGACTTGATTAGTAAGTCGCAGCTTTTTTTTTTCTTTTCAGAGTGTAAGTGAGGCGATGTCTTTTTGCCAGGTGTACGTGTCAGCTGCTGCTTCCTTCGATTGTCCGCGTGCTTTTTTCTTTCTTCCCAGGCCGTTTTTACGCTCGGGGTGACACGCGCAGATCCTGCGCGCGAGTAGGTGGGTTCGTTGACACCTGCGGGAGGTGGTTGGGGATCGAGGTGTGAAGTAAAGTCTGGCGAGTAGTTTGTCGGTTACTTTTTTTATTTTTTTTTGTGTTGTTTAAGGTGTTTGTTTGTTTCCGAACACTTCGTAGCTGTAGAGCTCTTATTTTAATTTAAATGCCACGCGGTATTATACGGCCGTGTTTGAATAAATCTCTGACTTGTAATTCAGCATATTTTCTTGATTTACATAATTTAGAATCTCGATATAGTTCTGCACACGCTATAATTCAAGATCGGTAATAAATCCGTTTGCGTAAAGTTTCTTTTTATCTTCGGAACTTTAAATTTTATTTCTAGAGTCCATCTCTTTCGTTCCGGTCGCATAATTTTAAGTAATTCTAGAACATCCCATACTTAACAATGCTCAGCTTTTTAGTGTTTTTCCGTAAGACTCGAACCTCACAGCGAAAAGTAGAATCTTAAAAATCATAAAATCTTTATCAAAGAATCTAAAAGTTTTAATATTCATCAAGACTCTCTCAGAAATTTATTTGCTACAATTTGAAACAATAACGCATCAATAACTGAACTAAACAACAATCCACAGCTCATCAAAACCGTAAAATACAACCCGCATCCTAATCAAACAAAAAAACCAGCCCAACAAATACCTATCCACAATCTCAACCTGCAGCTCGACTCGCGGCTCTCCGTTTTATTCCTCACAATAATTTGAATGGAAGCCCGAATGACGGCGCGAGCCGGCCAGGCCATTATATTCAGAATTACTATGCAAGAAGCCCGCGGCTGATCCGCACTTTGCGCCGGCTACAAGTCGATGATGTCACGCGCCGACGCGCGCGTGCGCGCCTGCAAGTGTATATACTTTGACGGCACCGTAAGCGCACGCAAAGCTTTTTACGAGAGCCGCTATTGTATAATTCGGAGCATTTGCATTTTCGAGAAAAAAAAATTTTGTCTTGGGTATTAGAGCTGTCTGGTGGCGATCGCTTCCTGCTCTGGGGAGATGGGTTATCGAGTGATTGGGGTGATTTGGGTAGCGGATCGGTTATGATTGTGGTTGTGGGATGATGGTTTTGTTTAGATATAATGAGCGCGTGGGTAATCAGCGGACTTTGTTATGGGGAGATATGTAGGTTTGCTTAGATATGATGCTGTTGTAGAAAGAAATGATGCTGCGAAGGGGAAAGTTTGATATGAAATAATTTATTGGCGTAACAGTTGTTTCGTTTGATTATAATTTTATAAGTAATTATCTATTTTGATGATAGTAATTTAATCGATAAGTTTTTATTAAATGCGTATAGACAAAATAATCGCTAACTGCTTTGCGCCGTTTATATATAGATCCTATTTACATGCATTTTTAAATTTATTTAAGTGACTATACTGTTAATAATTATATTATTCAATTTTATTTTGTTTTTAGGACTTAATAGAGAGACGAAGAAAGTACGAATGAAGGACCGAAGTTTACCGAAGTGCTCCAATTGCCAAAATCAAGCCTGACTTAATATTTTTCTATACCTACTAAAGTATCAAAATGAATAATAATAATATACTACAACGAAATGTGCATTAAAATTAAAGTCAAATACAAGTGCATTTAAGTTTATAAATCTATATTTAAGATATTAAACATAATTAATTATATTGTTAGAATAGTATAAAATATTTTTATACGAATTACATATTTTTAAAAAATTATATTATGTATATCTATTTTTTAAGATTTTTTAATATTATGTTAGCAATTAGATGTATGTATATCTATACAGGGATGTCTACAGATGCAGTATTTTTCAGCGTAACGTAAATCGTATTTTTAAGAAAATATTGTGCAAATACAAATTCGCCGTGAAAGAAGACTATATAATTTGTATACATTAATGTTATATATAGGCAATAATTCATAATAGATTTAAATAAGTTAAACAGTAAATCGATATAAGCTTTTTACATATTAAAACAAATGTATTCATATGACAAAGTAATTTTTGAAAATTCACAATAATTGTTTCATTCTTGGCTTTTTTGTGTTAAGATTATCATTTCTTAATAATACTGATAATATATATTTTTACATTTAATTTCATAATTATATTTTTCATTATTAATAAAATAAAATCATTATAAATAATAATTTAACAGTATGATTTGTTCAATGTCATTCTTTCATAAATACCAGTTTTTTAATAACATTGCAATGCCGATTATATTTAATGTTTAGTATAACATATAATTACGTAAAATTACAAAAGAAAATGAAGTAAAGTTGTTCAGAGCTCATATTTTTTAAACAGTTATTGATAAGTGAAAATTGAAGTATAATTGTAGTATACACAAAAGGTGTTAAATCGTATAATATTTACAAAACTTTTTCGTGTTATAAAAGTTTGTATTAAACTTGTAAGGCAAATTTAACTATTGAATAAATATTTTGAATTATAGAAGTTTATGTGCAACTTATATACTTCAAATCGGTATCGAGATCTTTTGATAGAAAAAAATTTGAAAAAGGTCACGTACAAGTAAAAAAGGAACTTATCTACTACTGAGTACTACTATAGTATTATTGACTAAGCAAAATATAGAGTTTTTCTGACTATTATAAAAAATGTATTATGATGTAAGTAAACAAATCTAGGACATATTATTCTCTTTCATGATATATTCTATTTCTGTAAAAAAATTTTTAATTGCCCTTTCTATCTGAAAGTTTTCTTAGTGCTTGAAAAATTTGTCATTCTTAAACACTGCAATACTTATTGATTTCAAACAAATAGTACATTTCGATACAAGTGTGCGAAGTAAGTATGATTCGTGCACGGGTGTAGTTTGTCACCCGAGCGAAGCGAGGGCGACAAAAACACCCGTGCAAGGATCACTTACTTCGCTCAC
>UELX01003177.1:0-25249 GCA_900480035.1 Eupelmus urozonus | reverse complement strand
TATATATATATATATATTAAAGCGCGCGCTAGCGCCCTGCCGGCAAAGTTTGGGGGGGGGGGGCAAATGTAAACGTTAGAAAAATTTAATTTTTTATTTTCGTAAGACCTTTTTTGTTACTTTCAAGTTGCTACAAAGTTAAATTTAAAGTCAGATCAAGTCAGATCAAATCTCACAGACATATCAGGATAAGGGAAAAACATGGGTTTACGGCAGGCGCTTGCAAGCCTAATATACTGCGAAATTGGGTACTCCAAAACACGAGTAATTAGCTGCAGGCACTTCTAAGATTTTTCAACCGCTCAGATGCGGTTTATTTCACCAAGTGAAGTGAGTGAATAAATGTGAAAAAAAATTTTACCGAGCAATCAGCAATAACAATTTATATTAGAGTTTGAATTTCAAAATGTTTCAAAAATTACCAAATCTCGTTTTTTAGCGATTTATAGCAAAGACCGTAAACTATTTTTTTTTAGCCACAAGTTATCTGCGAATAATGCTTGCGGAAGGGTCGGGCAGGAAAAATTAGTTAAGGGAAAGTATGTAAAAGACAACGGTCGCTGCAAAATTAAATTTGGTTGAGAAATAAAATTTTGGCGAACAAAGAACCAATATTGGTGAAAAAAATCGTTTTTTTTTTCGTTTTTTTCAGCGAACAGACCATAAAACGATTTTTTTCAGCCACAAGATATCTGCGAATAATGCTTTCAGAAGTTCCGGGCAGGAAAAATTAGTTGAGGAATAGTATGTAGAAGACAACGGTCGCTGCAAAAATGAATTACGTTGAGAAATAAAATTTTGGCGAACGAAAAACCGAAATTGGTGAAAAAATCGTTTTTTTTTCGTTTTTTAGCGAAAAAACTACAAAACTATTTATTTCAGCCACAAGATATCTGCGAATAGTGCTTGCAGAAGTGCTGGACAGAAAAAATTAGTTGAGGAATAGTATGTAGAAGACAACGGTCGCTGCAAAAATGAATTCCATTGAGAAATAAAATTTATAAAAACATGTATGATAATTTTAAAAACGGAAAGCTTTCGGCAAATGATGATTTTTTGCTGACTTTCTTACATTCTTAATTTAATTTTTTTTTTTATTGTTATATTGCTAAATTTTTTTTAAAAAGCATTTAAATATAACTAAAAACAACTTTAAAAAAAATTATATTCTCTACAGTGTAGACTTCTATCAATTTTCTTATGTTACTAAATTTTTATTTATATTATTGCTCTTACAAAAGTACTGAAATCTAACTGGAAAATACTTTTAAAAAAGTAAACCTCCCGGCAAAGTGTGGTCATCTGCCGACTCTTTTAATTGCTGATATTTTTAAAATGGCCTTGATATTACTAAATTTGCTCTAAAGAAAGCACTGAAATATTATTAGTCGGCGAAGCGTGATCATCATGTTCAGTAAGAGCTGAGTGGAACAAAATGGACTGCATGAAATAGGCTAATAAAAAATACAAAAATCGGATTGGTAGTTCTTTTAAAATTATAAAAATTATTATTGTGCAATTCATATTTTAAATTACTAGATTATACTGCCGCTACGCGGCCGAAGATTGGGGTTCCTGCGATTGAAATTGTCAACAAAAACAATTATAGAATGCGTATTTCCATCAGATAACGAATAAACTGTCAACAATAAAATACACATTTATTTTTTATAAAGAAAAATAAACTAAAAAATAATTTTCAGAATTTACTTTTAAACAAAACTTTATTTCATTTATGTAAATCATCGAAGTAATTACCAAATATTTCTCAGTTTAATATATTATCTTTGAAAAAAGTTTAGTGAAAACTCGCAGTGTAATTCGCAGTCAGCGTCAAGAATCGTCGATGTATATATACGCCAGAAGATTCACATTGCCAAGATATCTGTCAGTCATATGTTGTTTTCTAGATTGCTAAGGATTCATCTCATTATTTTATATTCTGAAACATAATGGTAAAGAACAGTTGTTATGTGTTATTCATAATTAAAGTAAAATTAATGTGATCAAGGAGATAAAAGTTTTTTTCTTGTACCTAAGTCAATTAATATGAGATCGAAATGATTTTGATGGGTTAAATTTTTGTTACAATAATCAAACAAAAACACGTATTTTTAAATAATTAATTGGATGATACTTATTATTATTCTTTATTGTTATTTTTATTTACCTTTCGTGTTAACTGCTAAGGCTGAACAAAGTTTACACTGAAAAATTACTTTATCTTGTTTTTTGGTTAACCGGCCATCATTGAGTGGCACCCACCAAACACGTTCATTTGATCGTTAAAATCGCATCTAGGAGGACTATCTATGATTACACCAGGAACGGGCACTGAGATTGGAATAATAGGGGGTGTTTGTGGTGGACGAGTAGGAAATTTCATT
Organism: Eupelmus urozonus; assembly: GCA_900480035.1. NCBI lineage: Eukaryota > Metazoa > Arthropoda > Insecta > Hymenoptera > Eupelmidae > Eupelmus > Eupelmus urozonus. Next base: position 22,862 of record UELX01003177.1, on the reverse strand, counting down.
CCAGGGATGGGTGGATAATAGGGATGCCTGGAGCGGCCACTCTGTCGACGAAAGCGACCAATAAAGTGACCATCGGGAGCATTACCACTGAGACCTATTCTGCCGAAGCTAATACCGATATCACCTGTGGAGCTGATTCCAGATCCTCCACACGAAATTATCGACGTTAATAATTGAAGGATTACTATTGCAACGAAAATTAATGCTGATAATTTGTACATTCTGAAAGGTTCACTGCAAGATGTAGAAAACGACTACCGCTGCTTCTCTGTAGGCTCGAGAATTTATATAGGGGGCCGTTTTATCATAAATCGAAATAAGCAATAAACAAACCAGTTAGTTTTTTGGAAGAATCTTTTACAGATATATTGAAAAACTGAAACTAGAAGGTCAGCATATATGAATATCTATCTTAATTAAAAAAATATAGTGAGAAATTCGTTTTTCTTATAAATATCAGATAATTAATTTTTTTTAAACACAATATTTTGTTTAACAAATTGTAATGAATCTTTTTGAATATATATGAATACCGAAAATAGAATATAGCTACAACTGCGAGGCGAATGAAACTATAGTATTTTATTAATAATGTTCCCAAATAAAATCATTTAAACTTTTTTTGAAATTTTGGAATTGAATTCCTTTTATTCTGAACAAAAACTACCCTGAAAGAAGTCTTCCTGCAGTAGCCAGAATTCACCGATATTTTCTATATATAGCTAAAAACATCATTCAGTAATATCATGTAGTTAAAAAACATAATAATTCTGCACTTACCATTATATTAATTCGTCCATTTTTAAGATAATAAATAGTTTCGGTACTTCAAATATTGTCAAAAAATAAATATTATCTAATCATGTCTCTATTTGATACGTTAACGATAAAAGCTCGGTAATTTTCTACCAGAATATTAATGACTTAATAGAACATACGGGGTCAATACTTGACTTATCTATAGCTATATTTTTGAAAAATTAGCATGTAATGTAAAAGAACAATACGAATGGAAAAAAATTTGATAGGGTAAGTGCTACTACTACTTCATACTACATTTTCTGTTACATTTTTTATATTATATATTGTGACTTATTACAGGTTCTTATAATACATTAATTCATAAATTTGTAAATTTGTAAATTTGATCCCGAGATGAGCAACAAGAGAATATTCTTAAATTCCTACTTGTCTTCTTATTCTTTTGTTTCGATCTGCACAGAAGACTGTATAACATTTAAAAAGGTTTTTAATTAAAATCTATATAAAAGATAGTAATTAAAATATTAAAACTTACATAAATAAATTCGTATAAGTTATAGTAGTAAATGAAACACAAACTTTTAGGATGTTTTTATAAAACTAAATTCATTGTTTTATATATTCCGACAAAAAAAGTTTGATGGTAAAGATTTAATTGTTTAATTAAAATTTAGTTAAACAAAAATGTTGAATTCTTAATTAAAAATTAAAATTCTTAATTAAAACTATCTTTTTTGCTTAATATGTTTTAACAAAATAAAGATATTTAATGCATAGCTCCCACCGTCAGCTATTGTCGATGCATGGCTTGAAGTTCATTTTGATCATGTAATATTTTATATGCAGTCAGCGTCAAGGATCGTCGATGTATATACGCCGGAAGATTCACAGTAGAAGTAGGTTTATTAACTCGAATTTACAAAATGTAAAGTTACTACTAATATATAATGCAATTAAAATGAGATCGAAATGATTTTGATGGGTGAAATTATTTTTACGATAATCAAATGAGAATATAAACAGATTCTTTTTTTACTATTTAATAACTTTACTGATTTTTTATAAGATGAAGATGACTGATGTAAAACTATTTGTAGGCTTGAAACGGTTTTCATAATGTGATTTTTGCTGCTCAAACTGGACTTTGAAATGAGAGAAAAAAAATTACTTAGTAAAATTAACATATATTGTAAAAGTACTAAACTCTATGTATAAAGGAAAAATTAATAATTAAACACTAAGAAGTGTATAAAAATTTACTTTTATTACAGCAAATAAATGTGTTCTTATAATAACAAAAATTGATAACAGTTGAGTTTTTTAAAATACAATTTTTAAAATATAAAGTTATATACAAAACCATTTTTATAATAACAAAAATGATTAACAAATAAATTACAAAAAAAAAAAACAGAAATTAAATGAAGTTTTCTTTCTTAAAACTAAGAAGTTCAAAAATCTTTTTTTAATGCGTCAATTCTATCCAGTACACAAGATGAAGAAATACGTGCATCTGCATCATGGTCCCAACAATCTTCTATAGTGTTACAGATTGATGCAAGGCCCTGGAAGAAACTTTATTTAATTATGTTTATATCGTTTAAAAACTACATTATAATACTGAAACTTTTTATATTATTATACCTTATGACTTTTCCAAGTAGTAGGAATTAAAGGTCTTCGTTTTTGTTGAACAACACATGCATGCATCTCTTCAAAAGTGGGCTTTAAACCAAGCTCTTTTTCAAAAGGCAATTGATAATCGTCTACTGCAACCTGCGAATTATAGATCATAAAATAATAAAATTCAAACATTAATTTTGGCTTAAGCAGTCTATTCCATACTCTTCCGTTGGAATATTTACTTAACAATACTTTGAAAATTTTTAAATGTAACGTATCCAAATTCGTACCTCTACAACGTCGCACCTTGAGACCAGCTCCCAAAGCACCAACCCACAGGCATACATGTCAATAGCGAGGAAGGCTTCTTTCGTAAAATTGATGGCGCCGTCAAGTACTTCGGGCGCCATATAGCGTAGCGTACCAACACGGCCGCGCTGGTCGCCCCAAATGCGGTCTGGTCGGAAAATTAGAGCCAAGCCAAAGTCAGCTATGCAGGCACGCATGTCGGCGCGTAACAGCACATTTTTGGACTTAAAATCGCGGTGGGCGAGGGCGGGCTTGTAGCTGTCCTTGGCTGGCTTTGGAACGAACTCTTGGTGTAGGTGATTCAGACCTCTATAAGTAAAGTAAAATAAACAATTAGTTCCCACAAATATGTATTATGGATTTTTATAATATTCTATGTAAAAATTAAATGAGCTTAAGAAACATTATAATTTAATTAATAGAACTTATTTATCTTGAATATCTTAAATAATTAAATTCATGTTTTGAACATTATAAAATTTGTTTACCATCCTTTAATTTATAGATATTAACAATGTTGATTAAGATGTTATGATTAAAACTTAACATGAGAATATATCATTTATACTTTATTTTCAGATTAACTTTTAAATAATTTATAAATGAATCAAATAATATTTTGATTAATTGTAAAAATTTAATGATTTTTTTAAATGAACAGTCGATATGAACAGTAATGTGCAATTTTCAAACTAATCATTAATAACTTCCCCCGCCCTAATACAAACAACTCCTTCAGCCACACCTTCGCCTACTAATCCTCTCAACACGCATTATATACCTGGCAATAGACAACGAAATTCTGTGCATCTCCTCCCAGCTAACGACATTGGATTTAAGATAGTCACAGAGAGAGCCCTTTTCGTGGTAGGCGGTGACCAGCCAGAATTCTGAGTCGAGGTTGTCGCCGAACCGATGAGCGCCAATAAAGCGTAGCACCGCCTCGTTGTCCATCCCTGGCAGCCGGAACACTTCGAGCTCGGTAAGCCAGGACTGACGGTCTCGCAAGGGGAATACCTTCACGGCGACCGTCTCGTCGTTCTTGTGGCGCGCCGTCCACACGGCGCCAAAGCGGCCCAACGCTTTTTGTTCAAGTAATTCAGGATTAGCGTCTGCACTTACAGCTTGGTCTGCACTTATATCGTTGGAAGAACGCTGGTGATTGTCAAATGGCTTCGGATGGCACTGACCTTTTTCCACATTAATTGTCTATAATCGTAAATTTTTCTTTTAATTTTTGTTGGATGATAGATGAAGTAAGGTTTTTGACGAATTTCAACAAATGTAAAGATTAAATTCGTTTTCAATATAAGTCAGTTTTAAAATAAATATTTAAATATGTGCGTAAACAAAACGTAGATTTAACTTGTAAACTTGTACTTTAAAAAAAATGTTTATAATTATAATTAATATTTTTTTCAATATCTTCATTATTATACTTTGTAAATTTTTAAATAATGATTATTTACCTAAAGTAAATTTTTAAAACTAAATAAATTTCAATTATAATGGTTTTTTTTTTTTTTAATAAATGGAATTCTACCGATTCAAATTGTATTGATAAATTGTTATTTACAATCTGCTTCACAGCGCAAATGTAAAAAAAATATAATCTAAAATGTTAAAGTACTTATACGTACTTCATTTTCATAATCGTTCTTGTGATGCTGGCGGTACCACAAAATGCAGGTGAGACCAATACCGAACATAAAAACACAGAGTGCAAAGATTAACGTGAGCATGTATTGTTCCGAGTCTCTCAGAGTCTCGATTTCTACAGCAAGATCATTCTTTTGTTCTTCCAAGAATACCGTATAAGTGAAATTTTTGTTGCACATATTTCCGTTACAGCAGCAAAAATATAGTCGGTTTGCCTTGTCCTTATTTCTTTGGACACAGTGAGATTTCTCGTAACAATCTTTGTTGTTAAAAAAGCAACCCTGAAAAAAAATAGAACACGAAAATTTAAACTAAAATTCTTTTTAACGGAATCGAAATAAAATATATGATTAAAATATTTGGCTTTAGCTAAAAAAAATGTAATGAATAAAAGAATTACCTTCATTTGTACATTTGTAACTCCTGTCTCGGTATTGTACTCCCAGAGCGTGAAGCAGTGTTTATGAGTCTCAGGTCCCTTGGATCCGCATTGTTCCTGCGAGATGCAGTCCTGTTTATTTTCTGCGGTACATGCTGCCAGATTGTAAGATTCGCAATACGATGAGTCTTGCACGTCATGGCTTTTAACTGTTCCTGCAAATTAAAATAATATTTAAAATTCATTTAACACAGAAGAACAAACATTTTACGATCGGCAAAGTAACAAATATTAAAACTTCGAAGTATGAAATAAATGTCTAAAGAATTAAAGGCAAATGTTCACAATAACTTACCAAAAGTAAGAACAGATATCAAAACAATCGAAGTCACGTGAGTCCTCATATTTGTCACAATTTTAAACTAGAGTATAAAATATAATAATTACAATATATAAACAGCGCCCTGAGTTGGTACTTCTTAAACTGCACAAGTGTGAATGAACGCCGAGCAAAGTGCGCACCTGTATATGTAGTTAGAAAAGCTTCAGCAATTAGTTTATGTCCAGTAAGTATTTGGTATAGGAATACTATTAGTAGTATTATCCGAGCGGGCGCCAAATTTCCAGACAGACGACGCCCAGGCTTCAGGTGTCTAGTCGAATTTCCGTTCCTTATTACGATTATATCTGATACTTTGCTCAATGAATTCTGTATTTTTATATAATTTATTATTGATAAAATTCTAGTTTGATTACTTAGAATTCGATTTGATTTTTTAATAAACTGTAAGAAATTATAAAGATTTACGAGGCAACTTACAAAAGTTATAAAAAATATGCACGAAATTTTTAGAAAAAATAATTATATTACAGCTACTGTTTTCTTTAAGACCAATCATTCATTAAAAGGTTATAAATAGTAAATCAGCTTTCATACTTAAATAATGTTTTATTTAAAATAAGTTACAATCACAAATAATGTTTAGACTTATTGTAACTACAAATAAGCTTTGTAATAAAGTACAATCGAAAAATCATGTAAACTAAAAAAAAGTATTTTTAACAATGATTCAAGGGACTGTACTTATCTCAGAAATATTGGCACAGCCATTAATTAAGAACACATGACCTCACTTGGTTTAACGTCAAAATTATGCATAAAATTAGTAATAAATTATTGTAAATAAATTAATATCTTTATATACTAACAACAAAATGTATCTATACAACTTTTTGTGACAACACTGAACTGCAGTGTTTAAGAGCTATTAACTATCATATTACGAAAATTTTGATACTTAAAACTCATTCACTATTTAAAAAAGCTAATAAAAAATACCAAATATTCTTAATATATTGTAGTACCTACATAATGTGAATCTATAGAATTTGTTAATCTAGTTTTTTGGTGTTTGATTCGATAGTTTCGTAATTGCATTCTAAGATAAAATTATAGTTCGTTTTTCGTATTTTTCTTTTTGATCCATATGATTACTCAAAATAAAAAAACTTAGCAATGTAGAGACAAATATTTTAATCAAAATATAGAAATCCAGTGAGACATTTCTTGCCATGCTACTTATAATTATTTTCGTTCATAATTATTTTTTATCGATTCAAAATTGAGTATTAAATATCTTTTTTATAAATCTTCTTGAATAGAGAGAAGTTTTGCAATTTTAGTTCACTATTCTCGAAAAAGATATGATTAATTGATAATTTATAATATCTTGAAATAAACTCTGTATTAACCATTTATTAAGAATAAATTTTAGATTCTGATTTTAGGCATTATTTTTTATTAAAGTTCAAATGAATATAAATTAATTTTTAAGAATTTCATCAGTTTTATTTTAATTAAATTAATTAATCAAGAAAATTTGTTAATTATTAAAAAAATCAATCATTTCTTGAATGTTGAAGTTAATCAGACTGTATGTATATATTCAAGACAAACTTTAGCTGTACACATCTATGTAAGTCTCAACATTGCAAGTTTTTTTATAAAGTTTTTAAAATTTATATAAAAATTTTGTCAAAATAAGCTTATAAAAGTTCAAATGAACTCAATCTCCTAACTCGTTGTAAAACGCTATAACAATAAAATTTTTAAATATTTCGATTTAAAACTGTCATTCACAGTTCTATTTGTGCTAAAATTCAGAAGATCTTCAATAATGTGAATCTTGAAAATTCATATACTTAACCTGTGTGCAAACGTCATCGACCATTGGAGGAACGTATGCGTCTAAAAATAAAAAATTTTTAATGATCAAAGCCAAACATTTAATAAACTTTTTGAAGCACAGTACTTACTTTGATAAACGTTATATTCATATAATGCTCTTAATTTTTGATATACTAATGATACTGCTACATTAAGAGATAATTGTTTTGTTGGTTGCACAGTACCATACTCCTCAAAAATAATTACATTTTCTTTAAAAATTGTTACCTGTAATAATAATAATAATTTTGAAAAATATTTGTTTATTCTAGAATAAATAATATTTAATTAAAATAAACAAACCTTATGAATAAATCCAACTGGATCAGCACTTGTTAAACATTCAAAAGAACACATAGCTTGTAGCATCTTTGAGACAAAATCAGAAAGAATTGTTACATACTGTAAGTCAAGATCATCTTGCTTTTTATCAAATTGATTTACGTGCATTGTTGTTTTTGAATAGTACTTTTTTGGAACTTTCTTTATTTTGTCTTCCTTTTGATTTTTTGTTTGTAAAATTGCTTCATTGATGCACCTTTGCCGTTCTGCTTGTTTAATAGGACCAATTGGCTTAGCCCAACGAATTTCCCATTGTTCTTGATCAGCCACACCACCAGGTCCTTAACATTTAAAGAATTAAAAGTTTTAATGTAAATAATATTAATTTTAAGATAAGAAAAATAATTTCAAAAACAATTTTTATGTTCTAAAATACTATTAGAAAGTTCAATATATATACTTGTCATTATTTGCATAGCTTGTTCAGCTAAATCACGAGTTTCGTAATGAACAAATGCAAAATGATTGATTTTCTTCAATTTTAAAATTGGAATATTTGTTTCTCTCTGGAAAACATCTCGAATCTTTTGTTGAGAAATATCCATAGTAAGATTTCTGACAAAAAGTGCTGTTACCTGTTATATTTATAAAGTAGTTGATTTTATTACATACATTTCAAATAAATTATTTTAAGTAAAATAAGTAACTAACATGTTCCATGATTTCTTCATCAATTGGCTCTCCTGGTTCTGGATCAGCCCAATCTACCGCTACTTCATGATCCCACAAAAGAACTCTTCCAGGAATCAACTTGCGTCTAGCCATTGCCGCAGATCTATGGTCTTTAAATTCAACAAATATAAAACCTACAAAAATTTAATTAATAGAAATTATAGAAACAGATTCTGATAGAGCATTATTAATATGTAAAAAAAATCATACCTCTGTTAAGAGTTCTATCTTGGGCATTCGGATATAAATAAATGTCAACTATACCATCCATTAATTTACTTAGCTCTTCCACAAATTCTTCTTTTGATTTATTTTTAGGTACTCCACCAAAAAATAATCGACAGTTGTCAACTGACTTTACAGCACCTATTCGATGACCTGGTCTAATTTCTAGGCCATCAAGCATCTAGAACCAAATAAAAAAAAGAATTTGACTATCTTATATCATACAGTCAATAAGAAAACTAAAAAAAAAATAAATTGAATTTGAAATTTCTAACTTAATATCATACCATACAAGCTCTACGTGCAGTTTTAGCATCAGCGAACAGCGCAAAAGCATAGCCACGAGTAGTACCAGAGAAATCCAGCATTAAACGTAGTTCTAACAGGCGTCCGGCTTTTTCTAATAATGGCATGAGTTCATCTTCATAGCAATCTCTAGGTAATCTTCCAAGGAAAACTTCAGCACCTTTAATGCGCTCTCTATGTTCCTTTGTCAATTCTGGTGCCGTAAGTCTACGCTGACCATTCTCTTGCATAAGTCCATATTCAGTCTTTTGCATCAAATCTAATAAACGTACCGTCACTTGACAATCACTGGAAACTCCTGATAAAGTATCCGAAACACTACTTGCAATAGTTGAAGCACTACCTCTACGATATTCAGTCATTTTTCTTGAATGATGACTCTAAATTTTAGATATATTTTATTATATTATATTTTACTTATTATTTTATTAATTTAGAATCTTTAAGAAAGTTTTGTAAAATAAAAATTTACTATTTTTTTCTTCTGTTAATTAAAACTTTTTAAATTTGCTTTAAGTTTTTGCGATAATTTTAATATTTATTAAAAAGAAATTTTGAATTCGAAAATAAACTCGACATTTCTGCGTTGATTCGTTTGCTCACCACCAATATCTATTTAATACTCGATCTCTTTCTTTAAATAAACGAAATTTGTATTTTCCCGCTTGATAGAACTTTTACAAATCCTTTTATTTCAAATTTAAAAAACAGCAAAACATAAGAACGATTCCCACTTACCTAAATGTTCCAAAAAAATCTCGGCTGCCGAAGGACGTTGCAGCACGTGCTAACGAAAAATAAATCTCTCAAAACATATAACCACGAAAATGTAAATGGACAAACTTTAAAAGAACCACACTATCGGCAAAATTTATATAAAAAATAAAAACTTGTGTTCACAAGAAAATGTCCTTGTAAAACATTCGTTAGCCTTCAGGCGCGCGCGGGCTGCGGGATAGTTGGCTGCGATCTGCGCGTGTTGTCGATCTTTTCGAACTGAGTTCCCGTCATGCACTTGGCGCTGATTCGCGGAAATCCCGGCCTAGGGGGACCGTTTTTTTTTTACAGCGCAGTGGCGATCTGAGCGCGATCTTTTCTCTGTTTCTGTGAAAATTGAAATTGTTTGGATTTAGTATTGAAGTTTTGATAATTGTGATTTTGAGTGTAATTGTTGTATTTGAATTCGGTTGGAAATAATATTATTTTTAATTAATCGTTAGTTTTTGAAGATTTTTTTTTAAGTTAGAAAAGAAGAAAAATTTTAAACGATTAAAAAAAGAACATTGAAGTTCGAATACTTTTTGGTTATTGACGTTGGAAATATAGGTCTGTTATTTTATGGATCGTCAAACATCAACACTTCGTAACAGCCAACAGGTTCGTCCGTGTAAGTACACCTATATGTATATATATATATATATATATACTTATACAATATTAGGTTCTTGATATCGTTTGGTTAATGTTGTCTACTTGTCTTTCTGCACCGCATTATGTTTGTATATTTATTACATTAAGTCCCCTTTTGTAAAATATTTATGATAGAATTTGAAAAGCTACTACTTATATACCTAATATTCATGCTATATGTGTTTGTAAATTCTAACGGACGAAAATTCGAGAGATATATAAGCAGTTGTTACGTTAATTTTTTTCTAATTGAAATTATTTAATTTAAAATTTGACTGTACAATCAAAGCAATAATACCATTATTTATAAACCCTAAAATTTGTATAAGTAGCCAAGCAACATTACTTTTAGAGATATTTGTTGAATTTTAAGAAATTTTTCTTTATATAGTATTTGAACTGGTAAATTAGTATAAGTCAAAATATCTATTTATGGTATATGTTTGAAATTAAAAATTAAGGTTAGAGTGAATTAAAATAAAAAAGTAATAACTGGATATCAACCTTTATATGGGAAGGGTTTTGGTGGGATTATTCTGTTATAGTAATGTTTTCTGGACGCGACTTTTTCGTATAACGTAATTTAATATCATTTATAAAGTATGGTTAAATGATTAATCAGTCTTTTTATTTTCATAATTTTTCAATGATGCACTTAAATATTTATAATAAAATATAAAGTTTAAAAAAATATTAAATTTTTTTTTAAAGCAATTTAATAGTTATAAAAATAATTTTTGTTTCAGTATATTTTACTTCAACAATATTTAATTAAAAATTTTATTAACAAATTGTATAAAAGTCTTATAAAAATATTTGACATTTATATATATACAATATGAAACAGATTCAGGATCAATGTTCTAAATGCATTCTTAATAACTAACTTTGTACACAGCATTCGATATTCACATAAGTTTCGTCATGAAATTAAAATAACATTCATTACTCGTCAAGAAAAAGTTTTTCTAATTCATTTTCATTTATTCTAGGATTGTAAATTTCTTTTTGAGTTTGTGGTTTATATGAATCTAACGAATCTGTAAGTCCTTTGCATTTATCAACTGCACACAAACTTTTGTTATTAACTTTTTTTACATTAAAGCCTTTGTTAATGATTCCACATAATCTTCTTGCAAAGTCTTCAGATTCCTGAATTTGATCAGTTATTTCTGATTCTTCTTTTAAAGCTGCATTGAATACAGTTACCTGCAATAACATAAGTATACAAGTTATAATACATTTTTTAATAATTTAAAAATTAGCATATAGAAAGTCTTCAGATATGTTGTATGTTAAACTAACAATTTTTTGTAATTAATCCATGAATACAAATATTACGTTGCTTTTTATATTATGATTTTTTACATATAATTATTACTTTAAATGTAAGTTCAAAAAGAATAAATAAGAACAAATCAATTTAAATAAAATGTAGGTAATAAATTTCTATACTTAATTCTAACAAAAAAGGCTAGAATTATTTATAAAACTAAAATTATTAATTTTTTATATATAATCAATTACCCTTTTAGCCTGTTGTTGAAGATTTTCTAATTTTCTTTCTAAATTTCGAAATTCTTCGTCACTATATTGGACTGCTTGACATTTATCCTCTTCCAACAAAACATTGTTTGGTATGGAAATAAATTTGTTGACAACATTCTAAAACAATTTACATTTATTATTTACAAAAAAAAGAAAATGTTTCATTTAAACAATAAATCAATTTTAAATACCTCTATTGTTAACAAATGTGGTTGCATATTATGTCGATAAGCTTTTCTTAAAGTTTTAATGTTGCTTTTTAAGGTTTCCATTCCTTTAGCATCTGGATTATATTTTTTTTTGATTGACAAATAAATTTGTTCACATCTAGAATCCACATTTTCTTTTAACTTCTGGCTTACTATAATAACAAAAAGAAAAATATTTTCCAATTACTATTATATCCTAGTACATTATTTTTTTCATTTAATTTTACTATTATTAATATAATTTTGAAATTGAAATATAAAATTAATAAAATTAAAATTTTATTTTATAGTGGTTTAGAATAGAAATGTTTACAACTTAAAATTGAAAAAAAATTTGAATTATAGTGTCATAAACTCTATCAAAACTATTCTGTAGTAACATAAATTAAAATTTTTATTACTCTGAAATGTATTTTGATTAAATGTTAAAAATACAATTTTCATTAAGGATAAATACATTATTAAAGTTTAAAAAATTAATTTTATTCTTTATTTATAAAAGTATTGAATAGGGAGAACAAAGAACAGTTGACAGATGTTTATAAAATAATATTGATCCATTTATTCATATTCATAATCTTTACTTCAGTAGTGTAGCTTACTACTTGTAACTTGAGTGAAAGAAAATTCCTAAAGATAAACCTTTCTTCAACAATCGTTGAAAGTATTTTATAAATTAATTGTTCATATTGAACATTCCAAAATACATTTGAATATTATTCATATTTCACTAATACATCACAGAAAATGAAAAAAGATTTATCTTCAACATTTTTAAATTGCTCACAAATGTACAAAATAACAAAAAAATTAACAAGTACAAAATCACAAAAACAAAGCGCATTAAAATAATCTTACATAAACATAATCAATCTCAGCATTGTCAAACCTATAAATTTACAAAAAAAAGTATCGACCGCAGCAACCGTCAAACAATAGACCAGCGCCTATTGTTTGACCGTTCCAGCGCCTCGGAACGGTACATCCAATGATACATAAGGCAGACATATCGTCGAGCTAAACAAAAATCCAGCACGAAAACTCATGCAGAAAAATAAACAAAACGTGTGCGCAGATGGGCGCGCGTATGCACGCATATATGCATAAACGCGCCGTCGGTGTCAGTGGCCTCTCGTCGAAGAAAATGTCCCGGTCGCTGGACGAGTGTGAACTCTAGTCATGATTTCGATCGCGCAGGCCACATGATACCAGAGCACACTCGCCGAGCGCCCCAGAGACTCTCTCGGCAAGATAAAACAAAAAATAATTCGGCTACAACATCCAGAGAACAATAAAAAGAAAAACAGCCATCGGGCACGCTAACTGCACAAAGGAGAGCGTGCAACGGCTTATAAAAGTGAGAGACGGTTGCGTATATATACGTGGGAGCTCGAGTAAAGAAAAGAGAGACGCGGAGAGAGAGAGACTCTTACTCGCTGCGGTAACGGTCCTGGAGTGCAGCCCGAACAGCTGCATCTGGTACTCCTCGGCCTTGCGCCGCTCTGCCTCCGACGTCGACATCCTCGCCAGGGTGGGTGCAGCCTTTGGGTTAACTCCTGGACGGTGAATTGCGCGTCGGGGATTGTGGAAGCGGCAGCCGGATAGCCATGACTGTCGGAGTACCTCCAGAGACGCCTTCGCTGGATACAATGGCCAGAGAGAGAGAGAGAGAGAGGAGAACCGCTTGTTGCGTCTCTAGCACGCGCGGAGAGTAGAGAGACGGGAGAATGAGCGTCGCGCGCCAGTTTGGAGGTGTATGCGGCGTTGCCGGATTTTAAGGGGATGTGTACTTGTTGCGGATAGGCGGGTGGTCGGTGCGTCCTTTTGCGGGCGGGAGATTTGAAGTGGGGTTTGAGGGGGTGTTTTGGGGGCGAGTTTTGGGGGTTGATGGGTTATGAGTGTTGGTGCTTTGTGTGGAAGCTTTTAGATGGTTTTGAATTGATATTTTTAGAAAGGTCGTATGTAATTATTTAGGCGTGGAAATACAAGATTTTAAATATGTGCTTGTAAAACACTGTTTCATATATATGATTTAATATACTTATGATGTACAAATATGTTTACAAATACATTTATAATTAAAGTATTTTTTCTATTATACAAATAAAAGTACTGAAATACATTCATACGTACTTGTTTTTATAATTTTTCATTGAAACAAAAATAATAAGAGATATATGTCTTTAGATTAAACTTATTGCTATTCCAATTATGAATAGTAAATCGCCAAATGTATTAAGTTTTTGAAAAATCTGGCAACCCTGTAAACTGATCACATGATCTATAGTATTTGAATAAAAAACTTTGGGAGGCTCAAATTCATACCGTGAGCAGCGCTACTATTAGTCCAGTAGTGGTCACGTGATTATTCGCCATTCTCTACAGTCTATTACACGCAAAAAGCTACAGGTTACAGATAATACAAGAATTAGTATGGGATAGTATATCTATATATATTAGTGAAAGCTCTATAGTATCTCACTTCCTAATGTATATAGATAATAACTATCTCTTACTCATTCTTGTATCTGTAACCTGTAACTTTTTGTGTAAGGCCTATAGCGAGAAGACGCTGCTCGCTAAATTTTTTCAGCATTTTTTGCGTTTAATCGCTAAAATTTATAATTTTTTTTTTTTAAGAAATGAGTACTTTAAATAAAAATCAAACGTGACATAAATTATAATGGAAAAAAGTATTGATTCTAATGGATTTGAATTAACGTATAATAATATTGACATACGTAAAGTACTTATTGCAGCAGTAAAAGAACGGCCTCAACTGTGGGACTACAAAAATTACCCTCCATTTAAAAGAACAACTATTATAAAGAATAAATTGTGGGAAGAAATTGAGCAGAAGCTCAATCCTAATAACGAAAATCGTATGTGCTGTTTCATTTATGTTTGGTTTAACTATAGGTATTGCAGACAAAATTAAAAAAATTTTCATAATTTCATTCATTGTTTTAGCTGAATATACAGCAACCTTTTTTAAAAATAAATGGAAAAATTTGTATGATACGTACAGAAGTAATTTAGCAAAAGAAAGAAGTCGAGGTAATCAAAATGGTACAAAAAAGTTTAAAACTTGGGGTCTTGCAAATCAAATGAGTTTCTTAAAAGACAATATTTTGCATTCTGGTAAGAAAAGGTAATAGAATAATAGTTTTAAAAAATAAGCATTATTTATTGACAGAAATAATATTAATTTAATTTTAATATTCAAATTTTTTTATTATACAGAGCTGTATCTAATCTTTTTACAACAACCAGTTTACCTAAAGATGATGAATCAACAAGTGAGAGCACAGATTCAGACTCCTCAGAGGAAAATAAATCATCTACTGAATATGACAAACGTAAGCTTATGTATTTCAAACTACCTTGATACTTCATAATAATCTTTAATAACAATCTTTAAATTAATTTTAAATAAATTAAAATAAAATTTTTAGAAAATAAGAAATTAAAAATGGAAGAAGCCATTGATAAAATTGTAGCTTCTTTAAACGTGCCCATTGAGCAACCTCAAATAATTATACCATCGGTGCCACCAACTAATGAAGAAAATGATGAAATCCACCACTTTTGCTCGACAATCAAAGTAAAGCTGCAAAGCTTTGATAAAAAAAAAGCAAGTTTAGCTATGTTTAAAATTTACGAATTACTTTTTAAAATTGAAAATGATTTATTAGACTAAATTGTATATATAATTTTTTATATATATTTACACATATATATTTATACATATATTTATTTATTTATTTATTTAATATATATTTTTATACACATTTATAATTATTTATTATAAATTTATACATATCTGTATATACAATTATAATTTATTTTAAATAATATACATTAAAATATTTTTATTTATGCTGTACAAATACGTGCTATATAAATATAAATACAAATTTTTGTCAACATTTTATTAAATAAAATATTGATGTTAAATAGATTTAGTGCACATTAAATATAGTTATCTTGCCAATCCAAAGCACCTTCATCATTAAAATATTGTACAAATTTTTCTCGAACATTTGCTGCTCCTTTTGTACTAGAATTAGTTCCTGTTCGTGTAATATTAGTAAAAGCGTATGAGTTTTCCAACATTGGTCTCCAAGTACCTGATAGGTCATTTTCATCTTCATCTTTTTCATTTTGATTAACCAGTTCAGGAGTAACGTACTTAAAATTTCCTTTTTCATTAAGATCTGCAAGCCGTAACCAGTTATGTAAACATACACAAGCTTGAACTATTTTCATTGCATTTTCTTGGTCCATATTGATTGGTTGACTGAAAATTCTCCACCTACTGGCTAAAATACCAAAAGTGATTTCTATTGTTTTTCTAGCTCTACCTAAACGATAATTAAAAATACGTTTATCATGGTTTGTGCTTTTTTTTTCTGGATATGGTCTGAGTAAATAAGTCTTTAAAGGGAATGCTTCATCCCCTACAAGGCAATATGGAAGATTGTCACAACTTTCATCTGTAAGCTTAGGTGAAGGAAGATTCATCTGAGAATTCTCAAATTTTTGACATATCGCAGACTCTTTAAAAATATCTCCATCACTTCTTCTACCATATACTCCAATATCTATGAATGAGAATAGATAATGTCCATCACATACAGCAATAAGTACAATATGATTGTCTTTATAGTTATAAGAGGATGTAACTTGATTATCAGGAGACTAAAAAAATATATTTTAATATAATATAAATTTTTTAATTAGAATTTATATATTAAAATAAATTAATTACTTGAATGACTACATGTTTTCCATCAATGGCCCCTATACAATGAGGAAAATTCCATTTTGATTCATAATATTTAGAAATTTTGTACCAATTTTCATGACTTAATTCAGTCTTCATTACTTTAGACAATAAATTATTCCAAATAGCTTCGCAAGTTTCAGAAATAATGTCAGTAGCAGTTGTTTCATCAACCAAATACTGATAGGCCATAGAAGTGATTGAATCTCCAGATGCAAGATATCTACAATAATTTTATTAATAAATTTCTTAAATTAAATTAAATATGTTACTGTACAAACATAATAACTTACTTTAATGTTAGTAGTAGACGCTTAGCAATAGCAACAGGTTCTTTGATTAAAGTTTGTCTAAAAATATCTGGTCCCACAACAGCTAATAAATTTTCCAATTGAACAGCAGACATTCTAATATAATTATGAAATCTTAAATCTTCTAGCATAAATTTAGGTAAATTTGCATCAAACATTCTATGAATTCTTTTCTTTTTTTTAACTGTAGCAGCCTTATGTTTCTTTTCTAAATATTTCTTTTTTTTATCCAATTGTATAATTAAAATTAATATTGCAGCAGCTCTACGCTTTCTTACAATTTCATAATAATTATGAGTGACTTCAGCAACATGTAATGTAATTTCCAATTGTTCAAAAGACATATCTAAATTATTTATTGATTTTTTATTTTAACTATTAATAATAGTAATCCGAAATTATTTTGATGTTGTCTCAATTAAATCTTTTAGAATTTTTAATTTAGTTTACATAACCGATATTAGTATTTTAATTCTTATAGTTTGAATTTTTGTATATTTAATATATACAAAGCTTGATATCAAGTTTATTGACATTGCGTATAGCCGTGAATTTTGCACCTCTGCGAATAATTTCCTCCTAGCTATTCGCTATTCGCAGCGATTCTTTCGTTGCTCGTTGAAAAGCCGCCTTTATAGATGCCGCTATTGTGTCATCTATATTACAGAGGGCTCAGGAACAGTGTGTATTAGATGTGTCCGCCATTTATAGGAGGAAACAATTTATAAATGGCGGAACCAATCAGCGAAAGGTAGATGCTTCTACTACACTGTCCCTGGACCCTCTGTAATCTATATCAAAAAAGTTTATTCGTCTGCATTTGGGAGCAACAGACGTTTAAGGTTATGAAAGCCTTAGGTTTGTTGTTTTCTCCCTTGATTTTAATAGTTTTATGTAATTGTGAATTAGAAAACGAAAACTAGAAAAATGAGGTTCGATATTTTAAAACTCATCGGGGAGCACTCAAAGAGATATGCCAATCTGCCGGACAGTTTCATCAAACGAAAAATGGAGAGGGTTAGTTTTTTCTATTTTTTTTATTAATTTGACTCACAGCAAGTATTGCGATATTATAGTTAGTTTACTTCCATGATAAACATAAAAATTATCTATAATAGCTAAAATAGAAGAAAATTTTTCTAATATACAAAATGGTCTATTGCAATCTTTCAGATTTTCTGGCAAACTCCTAGATCTCCAAAGTATCTTAAAGCAACACTACAACGTAAAAAATTTCGATTTGGTCTTCATCGACCTTGGACAAGTGAATTCAGATTTGAAAATCCAGCTGATAAAATTTTTCCACATGATCACGTGGAGCCCGTTATAGAATGGTCATGGTTTCGAGGAGATAGAGTAAATTACTTGTTCCATAGTTTATTTTAAATGTAAATTGATAAATTTGAAAATAAGAATACTTCAACTTGTTTTTTTGAATATTTAGGTGGAAATATTAACTGGTCCTGATAAAGGAAAACAGGGGCATATCAAAGGCATTTATCAAGAAAGAAACTGGGTGATTGTTGAAGGATTAAACACTATTTTAGAATTTGTAGGTAAAACTAAGGATTTTCCAGGATTTCCTATGCGTAAAGAAATGCCTTTATTAGTGACAGAAGATATAAAACATGTGGATCCTACAGACCTGTAAGTAATCATCATTAGATTGTATATTTCATTAATCTTATGCATCTATTTAAAAAAAAATTATTTAATATGAAATCTAATTTAAATTTATTTTTTAATAATCTAAATTGAAATTGTAAAATTTAAATTACTATACTATAGAAATAGTATAGTAATGCTTTTGAAAATTGATATTAATTTACAAGATTTTAAGATGTTTAAAAAATATTATAATAGATTTTCTGTATCTTGCCTAGTAAACCTACAACAATTGAATGGCGGTATACAGATCAAGGTGAAAAAGTTCGTGTTTCTACTCGCACAGGAAGAATTATTCCAATACCTCCTTCACATGATGAGACAGTTGATTATAAAGCACCCAATTTATATAAGGAAGGTGAAAAAGACACTGATAAAAAATTAGTAGAAAAAGTCACATTTGAGGTAAATAACTAAGTTATGAAAATAATGTTAGATAAATGAGTTGTATCAAATAATGATTAAAAATTTTCCTTTATTCTAGCCAAGCTTAAAAACTTTTGAAATGGACCTTATGGACAAAATGGGAATTAAAGAAGACCGTGTACAGAAACCTTGTTATTGGTATTAGTGGATATCATGCTGCATTACTGCATTTGAACTGTAATAAATTTTGTATATAGAAATAATTTCGCAATAAAAAATTTCTCTTTAATTAAGAATTTTTAGATTATTACATAAATTATAAAAAATATAAATTTAAAGTAAATAATAATGCTTGCAAATATAATATTTTTTCAATTTAAAAAAATAGAAGAAATTATATAAAAATTCTGCTTCTAAAGTATTAAACTGTTTTTATAATTCTAGTTTTTGTTCGTTTATATTAATTATTGAAATAAATACATTAGACTGTTTGGGTAAATGTAGTTGAATACAATGTCATTTATTGCTATCAGAGGCTACATCGAAAAAAGTATTTTGTTTTACAAATCAACAACATGTAGAAAACAATTAGTGTAGAAGGAAGCATACATAACAGCTGGACACTGAGCGCAATTATAATAGTATATTATAGTATAAATCGCAGTTTAAACATTATGTTAGCTCATAGAATAAATCAACTAACGGGTTATTTTGAAGTCAACAGTACAATCGTTAAACCTCTCGCCGAATAATTTGCACATACACACTTATCACAGCACGATTTTCAACAAAACAAGCAAATTCAAAAATTAAACAGACGGTTTAAATTTAAATAATCCAATAATAATATAATTTCTAATACTATCAACATTTTTATATTAACTATGTCTTGGTGTTCGTTTTTTCTTTTTAAAACACCAAGTTATTTATTTTGCACAGGCACACAATACACTCATACATAAACGCACGGTTGTTTTTCACTATCTATATACATGAAGGCTTTGCTACTTGAAGAGCGAAAAATTAGTATAGAGAATAATTTTATTGGATTAGCATTAGTATTTCATTACATAAAGGCACATTTCGAGAGGATCAATCGTAAACAGATGTATGAAATATTTGATTATGGAAGATTCAAAAGTTTAATACTTTATAAAAGTATACTTATCTTATCTCATTATTGTCAGAAAAAATTACAAGTCATGATCCTCTCAAGTTTTACCCTCAGTATCTAGTTAACCCTTTCAAACACAATAACATTCAATAGTATATATTTAATAGTAGATATTTTTGTTGCAGGACTTTGACATTTAATTATAAAATAAAATTACAAATATAAAAACGCATTTTTAAATAGAATATAATAAAAAGACAAGAATTTCATAAATACAATTACAACAACATGGAATTAAAAATTTTGTATTTATCCATAAAAATATTTTTCGGTTTCGAAAATTTCATAATTTTTAAATTTTGTCTATTGTCAAATTTAAAATCAACGTCTTAAAAACGTTTTATTACAATGTATGAAAGGGTTAAAAAGAGCGTGGTAAGTCAAAATTTCATAATGTGAAAGTAGTTAGAGACCTCGCATATAGAAACAGTGTTAATTAATTCAAAGATCTCGATCCCCATTAAAAAATAATCTTCATGGAAAAACAGCGTAGCGAGTATAAATCCATCCTACTTTTTTTATTTACAAGTTTACTTTATACAATCAATTCTCATTTTATCCGTAAATTTTCGAATTAACTTTTCTACAATTCTTCCACCGTTTTTCCATCCACCTATTTTTTTAACGGAAATCCGCAGAAAACTTTCACAAATATTTACGGAAAGAAAAAAAAAATACATATATTTATATATCATATGATCCGCGTCATTGCTTCTGCACACTGCGAGGGGTACAAGTTTCGACGTAGTTAATCAGTTTTCTACCTCTCTTGCGATTCGAAGTGTTACTCCCATTTGTTTTACTTTACACGTATTATGATAATCGTTATTGTATTGCACTGCCAGCACTTGTTTTTTCATTTTTCGTTATACAATAATCGCGCGTTACATCGTTATGCGAATCCGCTTGCGCGGATTCGTAATATGGCGAAGATGCAAAGAAAAGATAAGATTACTATTAATTAATATAATATATATATAATAATATATAATAATAATAAAGGCACACAGGGGGCATCTCTTATACTCAAACGTTTGACTGTCAACCATCTACATTACAATATATAATGTATACAATTTTCATTATCATTAATCGTCTCCCGCCTATACATTCACGTATATATGAAACAGTCGTTAAGTCTTTGACAATATATATATAAATTCATATTTATAAGTATATAAACCCACGCAGTACATAATCTCCTCAAATCCGCATACTGCAACATCAAATTCCAACGTACAGACAGCGTATACATACGTTTCACGAGTTCAACTTCGATTCTAAACCGAAGCAATCGTACCGTACGTTCTACATCTCGCATCGAGCCTCGAGGCGTGCTTTCGTCCCGCCACTGCTGGTCGTTGAAAAATGTTAATTGTAAAAAAAATATATAATGAAAAAAAAAAAAAAATCAGGTCGACGTTATGGTTTTTGACTATGCGCGATGGGCTTCCTTTCACGACGATGACTTGGTGGCTGGGTGCCTGACTAGGAGGTTCACTTCCCCGTCGGGTAGCTTCTTCATCAGGGACCAGGCCTCGATTCTCGACATTCTGCTCACGTCTCGCTTGTTCACCTCGAGCAGCTGATCGCCTGCCCGTAAAGCACCAGTCTTTTCGGCAGCACCTCCTATTGGGAGAGATGGATTGATTATTATTAGAGTTAGAGATTGACTGATTTTTATTGGGGTATGGGGAAATAAGTTAATGGATTTGTCGAAAATAAATATCGGCTATTGTTTTTACTATCATTTAGATTATCGAGAAAATTAAAAGATAATTTATAGTAGCGGTCTGAATAAACTCGCCCCATTCTACTTATGATTTTCAGACCCACCTTACTTCCAATCCATAATTACTATGCATAAAACGATAAAAAAAAAGTCATCTTATCTAATTATCCATCAAACCTTCGACGAAAAATTACACAAAACGACTTAATCATCGAAAAAACAAAATTATCTAAAACCATAAGCAAACTCTCACCGCACTCCTCTCTTATCTTCACAAGAAAAGCAACAATATTAAAAAAAATCATATATGTACTCCTATAAGTACGTCGGCGCTCACTCACCGGTGAATATCTTCTTAATTAAGAGCGGCCGGTCCCCAAGCGGACTGTCGCGGCCGCCTTCGAGGCTGAAGCCGAGGCCCGCGCCGTCCTTGTACATCGCCACCATCAAAGGCGGACCCCACGCTGTGTTCTCCGCCACACCGTTTGTCTCGTAACCTGCATCAGAGAGAGAGAAAAGCATTTGTAGATTTTTTTTGTTTTATTGCAAAGCTCGGTTGCTCCGGGATGATAAAAGTCGCTATTATCGGGGTTTTTAGTAAGGTGGATAAGGGGGGTAGACTGGTTTGGCGTAACTGTGGTTTAATTAATTGCGATCACTGGGTAGTTACTTTTTTTGTTCGATTAGATATCTCTCGTATCGGAATTGCTTTTTCCCTACTGGATAGAAATTTCGAGTAATGAAGTGCGTACGGGATTTTCTGGAAATTAGATTCGAAGTTTATCTTGGTAAAGTGCTTTTCGAGAAATGGCTGCTATTTTGATTTTTTTAGAAATATTCTTTTTTTTAGGAAAATTGAGAACCAATTAGGTAAAACGACAGGAAATAGCATTCGCGGAAATATATCTCTGCTGGCTGCACTATCGTGGCTGTTTCTGCTGTTGTTTTTGTTCAATTATACGCAAGAAATATAGAGTCACAGAATTTATTTTAATTTATCCATCTATAAAAGGGAGATATAATTAGCAAATGCTATCATAATTTATGTACTACCATCGCAAAACCCACAGTCACCCTGCATACACTCAGAAAAAAATTTAATCATAACAATAAAAGTTTAATTAATTCAATAAAGGTTTCATTGATTGAATTAAAAA
>UELX01003176.1:0-25251 GCA_900480035.1 Eupelmus urozonus | reverse complement strand
AATTATTACCAAAATTTATAACTGCCAGTTAATATTACAAAATTGAAATTTGTCTGACATATCAGACAACGCGTGTGAATTAATTTTCCTTTTTTAGGCAGACTCGAAATATTTTTTTAAAATATATCTGTTATTCAAATTATTTTAATTACATCCATTCTTTGACACAAAAAAACGCATTTAAAGCAATATTTGCGTCTGTCCAATATAAAACGTAATATTATACAGAGGAAAAATACTATATTTACGTGCATTTGAATTTTTTTAATTTGGATATCTTTCGAGTGATTCCTTTTAAACATTAAACAACTTTTTCTCAAAAAATATCATGTGACTTGTATTATCACCAGTGAAAAATATTTTCAACTCTTCCTATTAATATTTGTGAAGATTCTTTTGTGAATTCCCGCATGAAAATGTTTTGTAAGATTTTTGACTTTTTTTATTTCATTTTCGCTTACGAGTTTTGACTGGAATATTTTTACATTTTTTCTTCCGGATATACATTTTCAGTAGAGCGAAAATGAAAGAAATTATCTTTTTAAAAAAGTATGTAAGAGAAGACGTTTCTCAAAATATACAAGAAAAAATGCGAATAAATTGAAGGTAAATTTCTCAAAAACTTATTCAACGAAAAAATCCTCAAACAGTGATTATATTCCGCTCACAAAAGCGTACACACTCATTTCGAGTTGTACATCTTCTTTAACGAGCTTCTAAAGTCAATCCGATCGATACCTGCATTAAAAATAAAATCCCGCTCCTTTCAATTTCACCTCTAATGGCTCACTGCTCGCGATTAACTCGCTTTAAAAATCTTTTAACTCAACCCGTGCTGAAATAAAGCAAAAAGAAAAAAAAATCAATTTTCAACTCGCCGTAACCCCAGAACGGCCGACGTTCACAAACGACAACACACTCTCATCCGGCAAAAACGCACATGCAAATCTCTCCGCTTTTGCGGCATAATCCAGTCGAAAAAAAGAGCTAAAACTCGCTAGGCCGCGATAAACCGAGAGAGCCGGCGGACGCCGCGACAAGAGAGTAATGGAATAAAGATTCGGGCCGAGATTAACATTTTAAGATGCCGTGAAGGAGACGCAGTCCTGCAAAAAAAAGGCGAGGGAGTAGCCGCGAAGAACAAAGCGCGGTAAAGAGAAAAATATCGAAATTGCGAGAGCGCGCGCGCGTCTCTCGCAGAGGGAAGCGGTTCTTTTTAGCAATATATAGAGGCAGCCGCGCGCGCGCGCGCGCTCGTGGGGGGCTGCTGCTGCAGCTGCCAAGAAAAACTAATCATCCGGGGTGGGCGACATTCGAGGGCGTGCGATTCCCCCTCCTCTCGCTCTACTGCGCTCGGGCCGAAATGTACAGAGGGTGAAAAAGGAGGGAATGAATTTGCGCTCACTCTTTCACCCCATACCCCACTTCACCCCCGGCACGTATATATACGTATACACACTCTTTCGGCTCTCTGCAGAGTCTGTATATATAGCGCGGGGGAGTGTAGATGCACGAACGCGATGTGTCGCGTGCGGGCTTGCATGGCGTCTGACAAAGTCCGACGAGCTGTACGTACATAACGAAATATCTGCGCGCCTGGGCCCGGACGCCGCAGAGGAAATCGTAAATTTGCACGCGGCCGTTATGGATAGTTCGAGCTGGTTTTCGCGTGCGCGCCGGCGGCTTCTTTTGTCGTTTGACTATGGCTTTTTTTCTCCTTTTTTCCGTTCCTGTTGCGGAGAGCCGAGAGAGAGAGAGAGAGAGAGAGAGAGAGAGGGAGCGGATTGTGTCGAGGAAACGTCCACTTTGATGCGCTAGGGCGGCAGGTGGGCGATGCGGGATATATAGAGGGGGGTGGGTTGAAACGAGGGGGAGCCGAGTGCGTGTGGGAAAAAATTGATCGACATATGCGCGGAATTCGCGGGAGGTTTAATAACTTGTTCTGTTGCTCTTTTGAATTGTGAACGCCGGGTGGGAATGTGTTTTTTTTTTATTTTTATTGTTTTATTATTGTTACGCGGTGTTTTTTGAATTACTCGTGCGTTTATGTTTTATTACTAATTGTAGTACGAGGAAACAGAGGATCAACGGTCGTGAATGCTGTTTGGATGTAAAAGATAGTATTTTATCGAATTTATGTAGTAAAATAGTGGTTATTATACAAACAGATGATTGTAAATGGTTTTTATAAAATTGTAAAACATTTAGAAAATAACAAAACATCGCTTGGCATGTTAACTGTTTGTATTCTGCGAATTTATTAAATTTAATGTTCTCATCAATATTTATTAATTCTCTTTTAATCATCTGTTTGTAATGATAGTATAACACATAAACGTGAGGGTGGCTTCTTGACATTCAAAGTTACAAAGCAGATGTATTTTGTAACTACGCCATACCGTAGACATACATACAGAATGTAAGTTTCCGAAATCGATTTTAAAAATTTACCGGAATATTGATCGTAGATTCAACATTCGTCTCAAATAAATATCTTGAACAATTTTATTATATTTTGAATTTTTTATTATTTTCTGAACCTTTAAATTATAAAAAATTGTAGACTATTGTTATCGTTTACACGTACTTCTAATCTTAACGAGAATAATAGATATATTATGAAAATGTTGTATTAAATTCTCGCAAATAAAATAAATTTTAATGATAAAATTAATTATCATTATGTTAAAGCATGGTTCATTCCCGCAAAGGTCTAATTAAAGTTAACAGTGCAGATATGGAGTGGCACATATTCTGTTTATAATTAAATTATTTAAGCACCCTCCTGATATCGAACTTGTGATATTTCATACCAATTATTAACAGCGAACGCTAAAATGCTTAATTATAAACTAGATTTATTGATTCTTCCTTATTTCAAATACTTAATGTTCATTTTATTCTAAAAAAATCCGTTAATTGAATTTATTTTTACAAAGTAAACTAGCTGACAAACTGAACATTAGAATCTCTTAGATTCACACTCTTTCAGATCTTCAAAATTGTTTTTTATTAAAACGAATCCTAATCTTAACTCAAACAAGCCTAAAAAGTAATTGAAATTCCGTCAAATCTACCCAGGTAGACAGTTTCCCCATTTTTTGACCAACTGTTGACCAATTTTAAAGCATTAGACATCTCTTAGCCTATTTTTAAAGACTCGATGAAGCCAATTTGATCGGGGAAATTTCTATCAGAGTATTCCTAGAATTATAATAATCTGAAATCAATACTCGCAACTGCATAAACTTAATTAGTCGTGGAATTGTGCATTATCGTAGAATCACAACCAATCAACAACAACCAGAATTACATCCTCTTCTAAGAACCATCTCACCATAATCCACCAAACATCAAACTAATCTCAAAAATCCCAATGCAACCAGAACCGCATACAAACATCCATCTCTCACAAAAATCCCCGACCATTTCGTCAGAGTTTGAGCCGCGCACCATCCCGAGAGCCACGCAATTACACGCGCTCTCTGCACCTTACATATCCAGCCTCTCTCTCTCTCTCTCTCTCTTTCGGCTCACCCACACGCTACAGTCCGCAGGGTATATACGCGCTGGCTGGCTTACACCGGCCGCGTGCAAGTGGGACGAAGCGCGCGCTCGGAAGCGAGAAAGAAGGAACGAGGGTGGGCTGCCGATCGCGCGCCGCTGCTCTCGCTGTAAGCTCGCCTGGTATATACATACGAGCCATGGCTATAGCCGCGCGCACACACGTATATATATACAAGGGTGGGAAAGGCGCCTGCGGGGCTTGCGCGCGAGCGCGGAGTCAACGACACACATGGATTCTCCCCTCTCCGCTCTCTCTCTCTCTCTATCTCTTTCTCTCTCTCTCTCCGTTTTTCTTTCTCTTCCGTCCCCCTCCTATAGCTCGCGCGCGCGGCAGCTAGAGCGAGACGGGGGGCTGGAGGTGCGCGCGCCGAGCGAGGGAGAAAGAACGACGCTCCCGTACACTGGTGTATATAGAAGGTGGGGGGGAGGGAGGGGGGTGGTGGCGCTCTCTCTCGGTGAAGAAGGGTGCGCCCTACTTTGCGTAGCGCGCTCGCGCGCAGCGTACACTCCGTCTCTCTCGCTCGGGCAACAGCGCTCGGGCTGGTGCTGTCTCTGTCTGAATTGCCGCCGCTGCCGCCGCTGCGCCGTGCTGTACTGCGCCTGTCCTCTTGGCGATCCCCCCGAGCGGGCCGAGTTGAGCGCGGCCGTTCCCTCTCAGCGCTATAGAGCGTTAGGCGCGCGTCGCTTGCTCTCGCTCTCGTGCACACAGCCAGGAGAGAGTTCCGCGCTCTCAGCAGCCTGCTATTGTCACCGCGCTCGGCCGCGTTCGCCTCGTTCTCCGTTCCAAGGAAGCAGAGCCGCCAGCTGAGATAAAAAGTGTGATACGATACGGCAGGATAACGTCGATTGAAGATATAAAAGAGGACCCAGGCTGCTGCTGCTCTCGCAAGGATTCCATTTTGTGCGCGAGTGCTTCTCTGGCGGACGCGCGCGCGCGCCCCTCGCGAGGGAGAGAGAGAGAGAGAGCAGCTCGATAAACAGAGAGAGCGAGCGAGTTCATGGCGAGCGGTCGACGAGCGTTTACGTAAGAGACACAGAGAGTTCGCGCTCGCGCGGCCCGTCTGTGTGGACGCGTATCCGTACTACTGGACAGTGGAGTGAGTGCGCCGTGTCCGCGCCGCGCTGCTCGAGTCGCAGTTACGCGAGGCGGAAGAAGCAGCCCTGGGGGATCAGGGAAATAGCCAGTTCCAAAGTATCTCGGCTGCATGTAGGTCGTGCGCGAATTCGGAGCGCGCGCAGCCACCTTGGGCTGTACGTGACTGTGTCTGTGTCCCTGTGTGTCTGTGAAATCCCCGCGGCAGTTATAGCTGCGCGGTACCGTGCTAAAGGAAATACGAGTTGAGAGGAATAGGGTGTACGTATAGCGGGAGCGAGTGCGAGAGAGGACAGCTCTCCCAAGACGAATGAACGAGCCGCCTAGTCCAGCTCGCTCGGCTCTCGCGATCGTCAGGAGCTGGAGGAGGAGCCGGACGTGGGGAGTAGCGCCCGGGAGCGGGCTCTGATCGAGAGTCATGAGGCAGCGGCGCTCCTGTCAGCTCGTCTCGAGGCGGACTTGAGTAATACCAAGCTTCGCGTCTGACGCGAGCTTCGCATCGTTCTCCCCCGGATCCGCCATCATCTCTGCGCGTGAACAACGTCGTCGGTCGGTCTCATCAGTGACGAATATCCTGTGCTAGCCAAAATGCGAGCTTTGAAGTTGCTGCCGTTACTCTGGCTGTTGATGGCGAGCTGCCGCGCCTCGGACGATACCTGCACCAACCCGTGCACCTGTAAGTGGAAGGGTGGCAAGCGTACGGTGGAGTGTAGGGGTAGGCAGCTCAGCAAAGTGCCCGATGGCATTGACGCTGAAACCCAAGTGCTCGATCTCAGTGAGAATCAGATAAACACTCTCACCAACAAGGTCTTCCTCTTGGTGAGACTGACTAACCTGCAGCGGCTTTACCTGCGTAGTTGCCGCCTCGACCATATAGACGATCACGCCTTCGATGGCCTCACCAATCTCGTCGAGCTTGATCTCAGCCACAATAGACTATCCTCGGTGCCCAGTGCCAGTTTCCAGGACGTTCCATATCTCAGGGATCTTCTGTTAGCCCACAATCCTCTGGGAAAAATCAGGGACAACGCGTTTAAGCACACGCCATACCTGGTCAAACTCGACCTCTCTAACGCCAGGCTCAACGAACTTTCTGCCAAAGGATTCCAGGGTCTCGAGATGCTGGAGAGCCTAAAGCTGGCCCACAACAACATCTCAACTCTGAACCTGGGCACATTCGAACCTCTCAACAAGCTGACCACTATCGAACTTCATGAGAACCCCTGGATCTGTGATTGTCATCTAAGGGATGTCAAGTCCTGGCTAGTTAAGCAGAACCTGCCGACACTGATAGCACCGATTTGCCATCGACCCGAGAAGCACGTCAACAAGTCTTTTAGTGATCTGGAGATCGACGACTTTGCCTGCCGACCGGTAATGCTTATCGTCAGTCGGTACGCAGAGGCTACCATTGGCGAGAACGCCAGCATCGTCTGTACGGTGACGGCAATACCACCTGCCAGAATCAAGTGGATTTGGAATGGGAAACAGTACACGAACCATTCATTCATCAACAGCTACCAGCGCATCCTCATCTACGAGGAAGGCACGCTGCGAAAACGTAGCACCCTTGTCCTGACGAATGCACAGGAGACGGATTCATCAAGTTTCTTTTGTGTGGCCGAGAACCAGGGTGGTAGCGTCGAAGCCAACTTCACGCTGCACGTCTCGCTTAGAACTGCCGGGATGTCGACGTTGGGTTCGGGTCAGATAGCCGGCATATCGGCTGCCCTGGTGGTTCTTATCCTCTTTATTTTATTGACTATCATGGTGCTGTTTATCAGGCTAAGGCGGATGCCACAGAAGGAGGTGAAGTCACCGGCGCCGGGATCGGACAATCTACCGCTAGATGGTAGTAACAGCACCGGCAATCAGGAACCGAACAACCCACACTCTGCGACTTCGACGGTCAGTCGACGAAAAGTCGAGGAAATAGAAACAACGAGTTTCAACGAGATCAAAGCCGGCCAGCCTGGTTCGCTGATGAATCATAGCAGTTATGCCCAGCGCTCTCAGGTTAACCTGGTCAGTGCCGAGAACGGCCACGACTACTTAATCAACCGCGGCTACGAAGACTCGACGACGATGACGACGATGGCTCCATCGACGCGGCTCCAGCAGTCATCACTGATGCCTGGACCCTGCTACTCCTCCCAATCGTCACTGATGCCGATCGACAATCCCGACCTGATACGTGACACCAGGCGCGGCTCGAACGACGAGGCTGCCCTCCTAGCCCCTCTGGGTAGTGGTATAAGCTACGCTGCGGCAGCAAGCGGCGAGTACAGCAGGGTCGTCGACCTAGACGACGGCAAACTACTCTATAGCGAGTGCAGCTGGGAGGCAGCCGCCCAGAGCAGGGAGCAGCAGCTACTCGGCGGCAGGCCGTCCGTATCGTTGAACCCGTACAAGGAGGCCGGCCACCTCGTACTAGGACCAGCGTCTAACCAGCAGCAGCAAGCCAGCCTCCAGCAGATGCCACCCCAGCAGCAGCAACAGCAGGAGCCATTCCCACCGGGAGCCAAGCAGATCCGGGTCTGGCAGAAGGGCGTACCGGTGCTGCCGCCCGTCTCGGCGTTCAAGCGGGTGGTGCTGGGCTCGGCGCGCAGCTCACCGGACGAGGGCTACCAGGAGGGCACCGGCACGGACGTCTAGGCAATGCCGCGACCTCCGGCCTACCCCGGCTCGACGACACTTCCTCGACGCCCGCCACGATGACGACGATATCCCGGAGAAGAAGAGGACGACGACGACGACTACTTCTACGGTGGAGGCACTAGTGCGCGTGAGTTGTGCGCGTGATTTGTTTAAAACGCGTCTCGCGAACATTTGTGTGCAGTGTGTTTGCCGTTTTATGGGGGGTCGCGTTAATCGTGCGACGACGTGAGAGAGGAAGAGCGGACTCGCAGCAAGAGAGAGAGAGAGAGAGAGGCAGAGAGAAAGAGGAACAAACAACGGAGAACACAGGAGAAGGAAATTCGTGCAGTTTCCGGAAGGCTGGTTGGCTGGAGAGAAGCGGCTCTTCACTTGTAGTGTGTGCAACCTAGGTGATCTTCAATGACGCGCAACGACGACATACACCAGCCATTTGACAATGTCGCATTGTTTCGGTGCGCGCTGAAAGGCATGGGTACGTAGAGAGAGAGAGTGAGAGAGAGATGCTTGTTTTGTGTGCGAGTGTGAGTGCGCAGGCAGACAGGGAAAGAGCGTGAGATTGAAATATCGATAGGCGAAAGCGCGCGCGCGCGTTTTCCCCTTTCTGTCTGGGCTTTTGTGTGCGAGGCGGGATAGAGGAAGCAGAGCCGATGTTGTCGAGAGCGGGTGCAGGCGGGAAAGGTCGGTATAGCGATGGCCAAAGAGCCAGAGCTGGAAATTATAATAATGAGAAAACCAAAGATTTCTAAAGTACGCAAAGACTGTTAAATGTTCCAAGAATGTATAGGTAGATCGTAAGGGTGAATCAATTAAACATACGACAAATACGATGGCGCCCGTGTGGCGCCCTGCGTATGGCCGCGATTAAATTTTTCTTTGATCTACTTTCGAATTTTACTTGAGTTTTATCGTTCGACGCGTCGCACTGAGGAGTGCAGCATAAGCTTCGCGCTCTGTCTTGTAAATACGTACGTACGCTCAAAGTCAAGACTTGTCAGGGATTAAACTGAAATTGAGACTCTGACACTGATTTCATTTGGCCTTTCGTTCTCGTTCTTTTCTACCGTCGTAGTCAGGCGTAATCGTTATCAGTATTTGTAAAAAAGCAAAAAGGAGATAAAAAAAATAATAATAAAAAATATAAACAAAGTGAAAATCACAGAAATGACGTCGTCGTAGCTATATATTGTACAATACCGTATTGTGATTTAATATATATCGAGCTCTCGTTCTCTCGGCACCGCGCACGAATACAATAGGCTTGCGTCGTGTCACAATTTTCGGGCCGACGAGACGGTTAAACGGGAGGATGCCGGAAACGAGGTCGAAGATCGCGTCAGCATTGTTCTTCGCTCGTTATGACTAGAGGACTATTATTTTTCTATTAATTCTCCATCCGAGAGTTCTGGCATATTCGGTTGTAAATCTAAGTACATTGTTAAGTGTTTTTTGGTCAAATTTAATGCATATGTACTAAAAGCAAATTTTTGTTATCCATATTAAAACCATTGCATTAAAGTGAATGCAAAACTTCATTAAATAAGATTTGCATCAAAATCTATATAATTACATATTAAAATTCTTTTTTTACATGTAACAAAAGTTTTGCTTTTGTTTTGTAACGTACATGTACATTAAATTTAATAAAAAATTTAACAGCGTATGGTGCCTACGCGCAAGTCAAGCCATTACTTTTTAGATCGACGCGCGCGTCTGTGAGGCAACTTATAATACCGCGACGAACTCACCGAACGAGTATTTTCTTTTTTGTCTATTTACCCGCTTTTGTATTCTGCTGTGCCATTGTTCTCCTCCACAAAAAAAAAGAATAAAATACCGCCTTGCTTGATGCACGGATAAATTTTCGGCGACCTTTGCGCGAGCATTTGGCGTTCGTACTATTTTCCGCTAAAAAGATTCGCTTTCAAAAGTTGCGCTCCGCTCGAGCGAAAAACAAAGAAGCCAACGTCAAGCATATATCCCAGGATGTCCCAGAAAAAAACTACCTTGTTTCCCCAAAAATCCCGAGCTCCCAGATTTCGCTCGGCTGTATAAACGTCGCCAGCGCCGAAATTTCGTGACTCCGTCTCCCGCGCGCGTCGAAAACTGCCGCGACAGCCGGAACGGCTCGATAAGGAAAAACGATCCCCAGGCCTATATACGCGCCCCCGCGACTGTCGAAGATAAAATAAACCGGAGAGTCACTTGCGCATAAAAAAAACGGGGGAGTCCTATCTATCGGGCCTCGCGTGCGATCTCTTATACGTGACTCTAAGGCTGCAGGCCGGTGCAAGCGCGCGACGTCTTTTGTCCCTGGGACCGTTTACGATTGATCGTGCATGTGTATAGCCGATGCTAACCGATCGCCAGCCGATCACGTGCCACGGGCGCATTAGCCCCGCGACAAAGAGCTGACGTATATACCTACATGCATACGCGCGCTACGTTAAGATATTCCACACGTGTGTATAGAGATACGTCGGGTATTGCACTCTAGCTGCTCGCAGAGGGTACACACATACACACGGTCGTGTGGGCTTTATTGACTTTATTCGCGGGGAATACAGTCGGCCGTATCATGCCCCAGAGTACGTACGTCAATTACTAACGGATATACGTGTGCGTACCGCAAACACGGATAGAGTCGTGCGTGCATTTGCGAGCTCTCGAACGTTAGCGATGGACATATATGGTTTCGTATACGCGGAACCGTTGTCTTACTACTGTGTACGGACTTACGGTCGGAGCTGCGTGTACGTTTCGAGCTTTCGGGGTGCGGATACTCGAAATTACGAATTTTCGAGATCGCGTTTAGTGTTGCCTGGTTTACAGGGAGAGCCTTGGAGCCCTCGCTTTTGCACGCTCGACTTGATACGCGTTTCGAATACATGCAGACACACACGCACGGCGAGGGGGGTGTCAGAGCAAGCTGGAAGAGTTCAAAACGCGAAGTAGTACGGGGAATTTAAGAGCGCTCGGAGCGTGGGTGTATCCATAGAAGCGGCGTATTTGCATTTCAAAGGATCATCGCGGCGAGTAGCAATCTCGATTTAACGATTGTTCGACTGCTCGGAGAGAGAAAGAAAAAAAGGAGCGCGCGCACGCTATGCATGCACATCGCGGATGTTCAAGCGCGAGCTCCCCGATGCATATGCGCGCCCGCGTGCTCTCTTCTTTTTTTTTCTCCACTTTGGCCTCTTCTCTTCATTATCGCAGTGGCACGAATATCGAGGTCGTGGCTGTATATATGTGGCTCTCTGTGCCGGAGCGCTCGCTGCCTTTTTTTTTGCGCGCACGTTCGATCGCCTGCTGCGCGCGCGTATTTCTGGAGCGTCCAAGTTCGGCGGCTTGTAGCGGCGGGCCGCTTTCTTTGTAGGTGTATGCAAGCCGGGTTTTGACGTTACGGACATGTGAAAAATTTCGTACGGGTGCTTTTTTGCGATTGATCAGGTGGAGAGAGCAAGTCGAGATCCAGTGCGCTATGTTCTGAACCTTCGAAGTAACCGAACTTTTAGATGAAACCTCGAACTCGTCTATATTTCGTAACAACTGGATTATCTATAAAGCCTTTATATGCCCATTCCTCGGGCATTAAAAATTTCAATAAAAGACATTCGTGCCGCAAGTTCATTCCGATAATCAAGCCGCGGGGAAACGAGCCCTCGAATCCGCGCCTATGCCCGATAGCCTCGCGCTCGCACTGCCTATACGTACGGCAAAGTGGCGCGCAATTTTGTCCGCAATAAAAGAGCTCGCCACGCGATGCTCGCGAGAGTCCTCGATTCCACCACTCTCGTTTTATTCAGTTTTTCATTTATTTTTTCCCCCCGTTTCCAGACATCAGCTCACTCTCGTGCGAGCGGAGGTCGAGCGTAATCGAGGAAAAAGCCCCGGTGCGCGTCTCTCTCAGTATTTTTGCGTTAAACGGAAGGCTGCTCGTGGAGCGATACACGTAAGAGGGGAGAGCGGCACATTACGCACAAAGGGCTGCATGCGAGCGCGGATGTATCGGGCTACGTACACACGAGGGGAGAGACAGCCGGTGCGATGGGGGGATTTATAATCCGGTGTACATCGATTGTACTTACATTGGAGGGGCGAGCGCATTCGTGCGATGAGATCGCGTCGAATTCGTTCGCGTAATCACGATGAGTTTACGGACGACGATTATTTACGCGTAGGCGCGCGCGTTCCTGCATTTGTAGCGGATGCGAATTTGATACGTGTGTGTGTATGAGTGTGCATGTGTTTCTATGTGTGTATCTGTGTGTGCATGTGTGTATAGGTGAGTTCGCGGGAGCACACTAATGCAAATATTCACATAATTTACTTGCGTGGCTGCTTACTTGCGCTTTGCGCGTATATACATGCCCATTTACACTCTCTGCATAGATAATTACTACACCTAGAGAAACGCGGGCGTAAACTCACACACGTACGGATATGTTACGCACCTTTCATTTACACTGCACACATTGCGGATATAGTAACACACACTGATCTACGGGGATATCCATATATGTTCATTTCTACACTTTGTACATATATAAATATGTACTTATTAGTATAAACACGTAAATACACTCTAAAAAAAATTTAGTTCTCACAGGAAAACCGTAATTGATTCAATTAAGCCTTATCAAAATAAATAAATTTTGTTCTCAGTGCACCCATCCGTCTATACATGCAGACCCACATAAACTTCTAAACATTCACATGTTCTCTTACACTTTTAGAATATATCTTATACCTAAGTACCCACCGAAACACACATACACCTCTAATGCACACATTATCAATCGACATCCGCACGTAATAAGCATAAACAGGGTATCACGTTGCCCTGCGCTCAAAGCGAGTCTCGCTCTTGCGATAATCATTTATAGATCTCGAGAGCCAATCGCTCCTATACAGCCCACGCTACCTAATCTCTCGCGTAATATCGCGCTCTCCTGCTTAACAGTATACCTGCGTACACAGCCAACTGCATCCTAGAAGCCGCTCTCTCCTTGAATTATCCGCGCGCCGCCCGGCTATTGTTTATCTCTCTAGCCGATTAATACTCGAGAGCTCAGAGAGCCACAAATACACACACTCACATGCGTGTGCGAGCGTTGAATTCACAGTCGGATCACGTAGTGGGGCCGCGCGAGCCCGCGCCGGATTTGGCCCCCCGTGCGCGTACGCTTGATTTATTTTTCCTTTGGCAATTGATATTGATATTGGTTATTGGCGCTGGCTGGTTATTTCGACGATAGATGATAGCCCTCCGTGCGTACGGCGCCTCTGTATATCCGCAGAGGCTTCAGCTTTATTTGTTTTTCTATTGCCGCGCGTCGTTCGTCTTTTTTTTCGGAGCGATAACGCTTTTGTTACGGCGCATTCAATGAACGGGAAAAAATAAATGCGCTCCCCCATCCCAGTTCGTGCTATCGCGGAGGAGAGCTTCCAAATTGAAAACTCGTTGTATTTTTAGAAACGCAAGCGCGGATATGATGATCCCTTGGCTTTGTGGTATCGAGAACAAACGGTTGCAAGCGATCAGGGATACACTTTACCGGCTTCCGTGACTGCTTTATTTTTCTTCGCAATTACCGCTTGTCTTGGCATTTGCAAGTAGGAGAACAATAAAACGTGTTTCGCGTGCGCTCGCTACTCGTACTTTCAGTTTCCGCATCAAAACTGCGCTCGCGTATTAAAACGACACTCGAGCTCTCGAGGGTAGCGCGCCTTAAGATGGACAGAAAAACCACCAGAAAGAGAAGATTTTTTTCACTTTTCTCAGTTTCGGGTTCAAAGTTACTTCGTATGAAAGAGAGAATTTAACGTGCGCACTGGGGCTGACTGATTTCGCTTTTCGTCTTTTTCGTCGCCGGCGAGCACGCGAGAGAACGGGTTTAATTAAATTTCGTAGAAAAGTTTTTATGATACACTGCCGAAATAAAAGACATAAGCGTGCGGACGTGCTATTGTCTCGCGTTATTAATGAAAGTGAAATCTGGTTATACTACTAGGCTGGTTATACTACTGCCACTTATATAGACGATTGTAGTTGTTGCTTTAGAGTGAGATCGATCGCACTGTATAAATTCTCTGAAAGTGTTTATCTTATTAGGTATTCAGTGCAGTGACAGTAGTATTAAAACTTTTTTTATTCTTCCTTTCGGTATAATTAACCAAAATACACGAAACTAAAAGAAATCGCACAAAAAATAATCATTATACACTTATCGAACTAAAGTTCACTTAACTTAGACCGATACAAAAAAAGACTTCTTCAAGACTGGATCTCGCAAACAAAACTCGCCAACCAAATCTCAAAAAAAAAGAAAGAAAAAACTCTATGAACACAAAAACACACGACTAAATCAGCTCGTCGCTTGATCCCGAGAAATAATCCGCACCCCGGCCGAGCTCGCAGCTCCGCGTGATTCCACCCACGCAGCCGAAGTGCAATAAATAACGCAACTCTCGCAAGAGAGACTCGACGAAAAAAGGCGAACGCGACTCGACCTACATAAGTATTAAAACGTTCAGCTCCCTTCGACGCGAACTTCGCCCATACGTCTCCACCCCCGCGAGGGAGATAATGCCCGTGTGAAAGTTAGCACTTTTTCTCAGACACATAACATTCGGATGTTACGTTATATTATTCATCTCAAGAGAGCATCGCGCATTTCATCGTCTTTCACCTTAGTAGGTCAAATTATATATACATCGATTGTGTAGGTCGCTATTAAACAAGCGATCGGTTAGTCTCGTTAATAGCAGAAAGAGGCACTGGCGCCCAAATTGGGCGCCACCAGCGAAATTCGAAGACCGAGAGTCGCGATATTAGACATTCTCGGCGCCGGAGTATCACGTTTCTCGCTACTAAAAGCCGTGTCGCGCGCGCTGTGTCAACGGGCGTACGATTACCTTGCTACATAGAGACAGACGATACCCTTGAAATGTTGCCAAAACGATTAGGCATTGTGTATACGCTTCCGGCTTTCTTCGTCTTTATCTCTCGCTTTATCTATTTTTTTTTTGTTTTCCCATTGTCAGGCACGCTTTGCGCAGTCTTCTGTGTTCTGAAGATAAGAAGGGAAATGCACACGTTCAGGGATTGAACGCACGATTGAGCAATAAAATCAGGCGGATCCGAGCTGTTCGCGTGTTGCGTTACTAATTAAAGTGCAGAGAGTATATAGAACTGTACGAGATCCTTTTTGATTTCGAGTTCTCGGCGTAAGCTGGCAGCTCGCGCGAAATTGTTTCTTAGCTTTGAAATCCGACAGCTTCTCTTGGCTAATGCAACGAGTTGCTTGGCACTCGAAATTGTATTTCATTTAAAGTAAAAGAAAAAATCGTGCACAATTCCTTCTGAATTTAAAAAAAGAGAGAGCAAAAATAATTTACGGAACAAATATCGGGGAACATTTTTTTTCATTCGTTTCCTGCACCGCATATTACGTCTGCTCACTGATCCGTTTACTGAAATGTCTGCTCGCGAAACAAAACGGTTCAAGAGATCGCGAAAAACTGATTAAAAGTTCAGCAGCGCAAACGGCCGGGTTTGCCAGCGTTATTATTCGTTTTTATAAATTTCGGAGGAAGCGAACCTTCATCAAAATCCATTGGCATGTTAAGGCAGGCACAATGACGTGAATACGGCCGAGCGAACAAGCGAACGGGCTGCATTGTTGATAGTTTAAGCCAGCTCGTCGGCGATGATTGAAAGCGATAGCGCTTGATTTTAATGGACGGCATTGAATTAGCGAGACTTTATACTGTCACTTTTAACGCGTAAAGTTTTAATGGCGGCAGACGAAACGGCTGTTACAGGTGTTATTTCCCCCACTGTAAAGTTTAAGTTCGCTACTAACATACATGAAGCCATTTGCCAGCGCGTTTCAAAGCCCGTATAGTTGGCCGCGCCGCCGCCGCGCCTCGTCTGTTTAGCGCGCGGCAGCGATGATTGTAAAAGCAAAAATACATTCGCGCGCGCTGCCCGACTATCTAGCGAGAAACTAGCTTCATAAATAATCGGGTTATAAAGTGAAACATTTTAAATCCATGTAGTAGAGCCGCGTGCGCTCTCAGCGTTTTATTCCCGCTGTAAACTATTGCCAATCGCCGCTTGTTTTATTATTTTCACTCGGTTCACTGTACTTTTAGTTTCGTTTTTATCACACAACCGCTCTATATATATCCTGTAAAAAGCTTCATACGTGTTCGATTATCCAACACCCACCCCTGTCAATTTTTCTATGATTAGCAAAAAACGCCTAACGCACGTTTTCCAAATGAGTTTTCCCCCTTTAATTTACCTTAAACGCGTCCAAAACATTAAAACTCCCAGATTTCAGAGCCCCCCCGAAAATTCAACATCCACATCCGAGCGCGTAAAAAGAGCGGAACTACGGCGTCGGCACTCGAAATTCCAGAAAGAAAACAACCGAGCGCGACCGCACTCTCATTTCCAGCGCAAGCGCAGAAATAACGAGTTTCTCTCCCACCCCCCGCGCGTTATTTTTTCCTCTTGTCCGCGCTGCAGAACAAAGGGCCTGCCAGCGATACACCGAATTACACACCTACGAGCGCGCGCGCGCGTGCAAAGCGTGATTTTTCCATTCAAACTCCGCCGAGGAGGAAGTCGTTTATCCGGCATCGCGATCAGCAATAATTTCTTCTCTCTCTTTTTTTTTACAGCGCGCGCGCGTATACACCGAAATAAAAAGGGCCGAGCGGCGGAAAAATCGGTGATCGGATTATTTTTGCGTTTTGTTTGGCGGGAAAAAAAAGTGCGCGCTACGCGGCGCGAGAGGGCGCCGAGCAATCTGCTTACACAGTTGAGTTTTTATCGTTCGGTTGGAGGACGAAATAGGTAGAAAGGTTGTTTTATTAACTCGAGGCGTATCCGTGGTTTCGACAATGGAAACCGATTATTAAAAGCAATACGTTTAGTAATAAATGTTTTATTGAGTTCGACATGTGCGTTCTCGAAAAGGTACTATAATACATACTTGACCGAGGTATCGATTTTTAGTACCCGAGTTTAATCTAGCATCACAGGAAGAGCGTCGTTGCTGGAAAGATACTTTTATGGGCGTGCATTATACGAAAGTGCCTTAAAAGTATCTTTACGGTTTATGAATCGTAATAATACTGTGTTGATATAGATTTCGCAATAATGAATTCTTTTCGCAAGAATATGTTAGTTACAGAGTTAGCATATCTTTTATACACATATCTCGACTGTACAAGCAATAAGTTTTGAAATATAAGTTTCATATTTCAAGTTTTGCGTTGTCATATCAAATTTCATATCATAAATTAGTTTAATTTCAATCAATAAATCATAAGAAAACCATTGTCACAGCTGTGTAAAATCATGATCTCAATTTTGTTGTCAAACAATTTGAATTAAACGGAATTCAATTGTTTAATAAAGTTTCATATCTACTAAGAACGTATCATTTCTAAATCAAATGAAAATCAGCATTAAATTAACAAATTTATATCAATAATATAATAAAACGTATCAATATAAAATCTTATTTCAATCATAAAAATAAATGGAATTATTAAGAATAATATCAATCAGCAATAAAATAGATTATCTTCAAATCTTATTTGAAAATATATCTGGAATAAACGTATCGTATTTTTTTTTAATTCAGTCGAAATTGAAGTTAATAAATTGTCTCAAAAAGCAATATTTGCAATGAAAAGTCTTATTAAAATAAGTAACTTTAATTGTAGCTAAGCAATTAATTCGAAATAAAATCTTCAAAAATCTTTCATATTTAAAAAATCTGATAACTATTTAAGTATTTTATAAATTTTTCTCTATAATCTAAATTTTAAAATACTCATATCCGCAGGAACGTATCAAAATGAAATTATTTTGAATTCTGTTGTAAATCTGACAAATAGATTATTATGAAAAAATTATTAAAAAACTCATATCCACAGAATAACAATAGCATCAAAATTTTATATAAAAAAAATGTATCAAAAAATTATGTCAGCCCACAACAAGTCCAGAAATCAAATCACGACTACGAAAATCCATATCCGTAAAAGACGTATCAAACTCAACTTTCTCAAATAATCCTCTCAAAAAAATCAGCAAAAATCTTTATTTGAAAAAATCCATATCCTTCGAAAAACGTATCATCGTATTAATCTCGAAATTTCTCGTACAAAAGTTCTTATCTATAAAAAGAAAAAAAAAATCGTCCTCCACCAACACAACTGAAAATTCAACTGTCTCATGCGTATCGAGAGGGAAAATTTCCATTTGCATATCAACACATATCAATGCTCGTGTGCAAAAGATTGGGCGTTCGACAATACAATTGAACAGGGGGAAATTTTCCGTCGAGATTCCGCGCCCCCTCGGAGCTGTGTGTGCGCACGCGTCTCTCTCCGTCGATCGATCGTTCCTTAAAGAGACGTCGGCCGAGCGCGCGTTCCCTGATTTTTCCCGCCCCCGCAGCTTTTACATTATCCT
This sequence comes from Eupelmus urozonus, assembly GCA_900480035.1. NCBI lineage: Eukaryota > Metazoa > Arthropoda > Insecta > Hymenoptera > Eupelmidae > Eupelmus > Eupelmus urozonus. The sequence continues at coordinate 7,435 of UELX01003176.1, read as the reverse complement.
CCTTGGGCTAGCTCCGAGCGAGGAAAGGAGGAAAGGCACAGCAGAAGCGAAGTTTATCGAACTCTAATTGCGCGCTCGTACGCCCCCGCGATTACGGCCGGAACTTCCGGCTGAAAATTTTTCCTCCAAGTTTCGCTTTAAAAGAGCTGAGATCGCGCGATTCGATTTTTCGTGGGCGAAAAAAAATTATTCTTAGAGGCAAAAGCGGCGTCCGGCTTTTCGAGCTGTAATCGAGTTGAGCGATTTTGGTATTCTGAAGAGTGAGGCGCTAGTTTGAGGAATGGCGAGGGAATGAGCGCGCGATTGGTCTATAGAGAGGCTGAAATTAAGATAGGAGAATGTGGCAGTTTAAATAATTATGTATAGTTTAATGATACGATTACGATCATATTCGATTTATTTAAGCTAATTGCATTGTGTATTCATTGTTTTTTTTATTTCTTCGAAAGATGGGAGGAAAATGTCGCAGCGAACTAGCAATTCTAATTTCAGTTGAAATTAGAAATAATTTTAGTAGTATGTTTCATCGATGTAAATTATTTAACGAGATTGTGGAAAATATTTTGTTACGATTTTTTGTATTGTCGGCGTAACAAAATGTTTAAAAATCATTTTATAATGTAGTTTCAGTTTTATTCGGTAAAAACGTTTTGTTCTAATATTAAAAGTTTTCGTTTGGAAGTTTGTTTTGTTACATTAGTGATAATATACAAAACTAGAAACGTCTTATCAAAAATGTAACGAAAATAGTGTTACAAAAATTAGTCACGCGTAAAAAGATATTATTTGTTATGGTTTTGATGATTTTAAAATTCAATTTGATTTCCATTTAGTTCTTTATTTAAATTCATTAAATCAAATGAACGCGAATAAAGAACGAGCTCTTCGAAAAAATTAAAGCAAAATCAAGAAACCATAACAAACAACGACGCATTAAAATTTAAAATACTCAATTGAAATCCAACGAATCGCCGGTTAAAACGAAACCAATCGGATAACCTCGCTTAAATAAATTACTCCCCTCGAAATAATCACTGTTCTCGACGACGAAAATATTAATTCTGCGGCTCCCCGACCTAGCCTCGTAAATGCGAAAAGAAAAAAAAGGCCAACCCTTATCGGAAATAAGCATCGCGCGGGAGGGTTGAGCGCCGCAAGTAAAGGCAAAAAAGTGTAATCAAAAAATATCTCGGCGCTGCGACATTTTCGTTTCCAGCGCGCGTACTTAAAGTAATAGGAGAGGCGAGCAAAAAGGCGCGAAAAATCTTTCCCCCTCCCCTCTATATATATGTATATGTACGTACGAGACGTGAAGAAGGAAAAAAAGTAATAAAAAGGACAAAAAAGCGAGAGGCGGAGTCTCGCGTAGCGAGCGCGAGAGAACGCGAAGGCTGATTAATTATTGCGCGGATCGTGTATGTGTGTGTGTGAGTGTGTGCGCGCGAGAGTAAAAAGAAAAAACACAGTGCGAGCTGCCGAAAAAGTAGAGAGCCCAACTCACGCGAAGTGTCGCGATATCGCGTGTCACGAGAATCACTATACTGTGCTGCGGCGCTTATGCATATAGTTCGCATTTACGACGGAGAGAGAAAGTGAGAAGCTCGATGGGCAAAGATGTTAAAGATATGTACAAATGTGTAATTTAGTGTTGCAGAAAATTAAAAAAAAAAGAAATAATAATAAATAATAAAAACATTAACGAGCGAGTGTGCGAATGTTCTTTTTTTTATTTTCCGCGTACGCAGAACGCGTTTATCGTCGGATGTGCGAGAGTGTGATATTCAAAAGTGTCGATGCATTGTATTTATCATGCGGATTATTAGTACGGGAGCTCGGGTCGTTTACGCCGTTTCGATGCTTCAGCTTTTCTTTGAAGAGTATTAAATTCACACAGCCGCAGTGGAACGTTTTGATTTTGTAAATATTTCATTCTTGTCGCGCGTCGAAAAAAAAAAGAATTCAGCGCGACCTAACTATCGTGTAATTTGATTTACGTTCGGGCGGTAGCTGCAAAATAGAAAAAAAAAGAAGGGCGAAGCATCGAGACGGGCGCGTATCGGTTATGCTCCCGGTGAATTTATGGCGTACAGTTTAGATACCAACCATAGACGTATATTTCCAGGATCACCATGAGCAAAGGAGAAAGCAAAAAAAAAAAAAACACTTCTTTCGAGCGTGTACATGTTCACGATTATACGTATATTACCATGTAAGCGAGCGGAACAAAAACGTTTCTGTAAAAAAAAAAAAAAATAATAAATAAATAAATACTTACCTAAAGACGGCAGAGCGATATTACAGAGAAAAGCAAACCTATAGCGAGTGACGAATTTACTCTTTTTTGAACGAGACACCTCAGTCTGATGTGCGTTTATCCTTTGTAACGGACCGTGGTGTGTTTTTTTGTTTAATTAATCGCGCAATACTTATACTAATGATAAGCCCTCCTTTTTTAACCGTGACGAATTTGTGTGTGTATATTGCGATCGATCGTTCGAGATTTTTGGTTTTCGACGTTCGTTGTTCGGTTCTTAGGTTCGGTATGACTTTATTATTGTGTACGAGGAAAACGAATGATTTCATATGTCACTGTATTATTTATTACGTACATATTATATACATACGATGTAATAAACAACTATTATATTTGTAAAAAATTAAACATAGATTTTCAATTACCCTTGTCACCTACACTTCCTCTGTTTCCTTATTGTTGCTACTCTCAGATTTCTAATTTCATTGTAAGTTATTAAGTTTTTAAGTTTTTGAACATTGCAATTATTCAGATATTGATGTTATTATTAGATGTTTTTATTTATATTAGTAAGACTCAATTTTAAGATATATTCAGTAGTCTAACTTCGGTTGAAAACAAAATAAGAGAATAATTATAATTCGTTATATCAATTGTATTCTGTGCATAGCGAGTTGAAGTTACTCTGTTGAAAATATTTTATGTATTAATTAGTCATTTTAGCTTGTGTAAACTACATTAATTTCACCGTTTTATAATTGTGCACAAAGACTTTGATTCTGATTAAATTACATTTACAGTAGCCATTTTTGTAATAAATTTCTATCAAATTAAGTCAATTAGGTAATTTTTAGTACGAAAAGAAAATAATTTTTTAAAGCAAAAACTAAATACATTATTGTTATTTTTGAAGCTTTGACCTAACCTGATCCCCTAATATGAATTAGAATATTACACAGAATATGTTTAATAAAACTTTACTTTTAGAAACAGTTTGATGGTATTTAGCATGAATCATTTTAAGACTCTATAACCATTTTTTTTACATATAAAGATTTAAAAAATACATAATATCGTATATCTATTTATCAAGTCAAGTTCAAGGTTCGTATAAATTTAATAATTTATTTTACTAATATTTTTTTTCAGAGTTTATGTACTTTTTCTCATAAAAGTGACTTAAGACGTTTCAGTTGAAAATAAGATAATTAAATAAGTAAATTTATCATATTCATTTCATTATATTTCCTTCTATGTGTAATGAATTTTTAAAACAATTATAAACTTGCTATTATCATGAATTACATTGTTTAACTCTATTTGATTTCAGTTATCAAATTCTTCTTTTATTTTTTAATTTGACATCTTTTCTAAAGCCAATAATCATTGATTTCCTTTTTCGTTTAACATTTATTATTAATAATAAAATCAATACGTAACGTAATAAAGTGGCACGGTTATTCAACTCTAAATTCGAAGATAAAGTGCCATTGATCATACACGAATAATTACATTGCATTCTACTTGGTGTTGCGTGCAATTAAATTTGCAGGTGCTCGGCGATCAATACTCTCGTACCTATATATAAAATCGGGAGCATAGTGCAGCTTTTCAGGCGATAAATAGAATTTGTCGACCAAAAGAAGAGACGAGACGAGCTTAGCACCGAGGGAGAGCAAATTTCATTTCTATCTCAATGTGGTGTCTTTTTCTGCAGCATCGAAAATAAAATTAACTAAATATTTCACTTTCATGTGTTCCCTTTTACTGGATTTACTCGGATTTTCCATGTCTCGGAGTTTTATTGTTAATGTGTCTAACTTATTTTAAAAAAGGATGAAAGATCAATTGAATTGTCGAGCAGTATAAGAAACATCGATATAACGAAACATTATTATTTTGAAAATAAATAAGAAAGAATCTTGACCAATTAACTAAATAAAATATTTTAAATATCAATGTTCAGTATTAAAATTCGTGTTTACTTAACTATGCATTGTAAATGAATTTAACATACATGTAGCTTGAATAAAAAAATTATTTTTTTACTTCATACGTTCAATTAGTTATTGTATTAGTTGAAAATTTAATTTCTTTAATTTTATTCATTTTAACGTTTAGAGAAGTTATTTATTTTAACAATATTTCTTCGTTTATAAAATGAATATAAAACATTTTTCTATAACTAGATTTTAATTTGATAGATTATCCATCAGGTAAGTATCTAACAGTATAATAAATATAATTTTTTAATTTTTCATAAATAGCTTATCAATAGATAACAATAATCATTATGAATTAAAAATTATTTATTAGTAAATTACTTACAGAAAGCAATTATTAATTAATCAAGCACAAATCAGATTAATCAAGCACAGATAAGCAATTATTTATAAATTAGATTAGTTCTTAAAATTTAATTAGCACTATTATATTCATAATTAAATTATTCAAACAATATAAATTTTATAGATTTCATAAATTAAAAATAACTGAATTTACTATTGGTCTTAAAAGTAAAATTCTGTGTATGCCTTTCACTAATTGCCTAAGTGAAAGGATGTTGTGCCCTCACGTTATAATTTACAATGATTCAAGATGATTATTTGCCAGTATTATTTGGCTTTAATTAAAAAAGTATTTTTCTCAAAGAATATTTTTCTTTATCTGTAGTTCTTACTCACAAGTGCGGTAAATTGATTTTAATCTCGTGTGGACAAGTCGAATCACTTTATCGCCCATGTATCGTACGTAATTTTTTTGACACGACATGCGGAAAGCTTATTTTCATGCACGCGTTTCCGTCCGAGCGTGAGGGAAAACGAACTTTCCGCACGCCGTCTGTACTAAGCTTTTTTCGAAAACTGTACACATGTTATGACATAACTTTTTTCATGAACTTTTGGCTGTTATAATTAGTATGTTTCTCGTATTAAAAGGCATGTATTAAATTTTGCAAATGTATAAACAATAATATATTAAAATTTATGGTACAATCAAAATTTCAAAAAGATTTTATTTTCAGTTTAATAATTTTTGGTTATTTTTTTTATTTTGGTGATTTTATATTCTACTCACTGTTTTGAAAGCTATACATTCACTATGGTCATAACAAAGTTCTTGAATTTAAACAACCAAAATTAAGAGGATATCAATGTTCATAACCCTAAATAAATTATAATTAATTAGGAATAAAGGGCCAAAGATTGTTTAAAATTATTACTTTGAAATTACTTCGTCATTAAAATACATCCCTTTTCATATTTAATTAAAGTTTATTCGAAAAAAACTATAAAAGAACAATGGCATTCTAAACAAACAGCCAACAAATCCAAGCCTAAAAAGCGGCCAACCCTATTAGATTGAAATCCAACCATCCATTACTCAGCAATCCAATCTCAAAGACAGAACTATTCATCTCCTTACGTTCCGCGCACTCGCCTCCTCGCACAGCTCTCTTCCTAGCCGCTTCCGACGATCAATGCCAGAGCGAGTTTCCGCGTTTGATGGAACGCGCGCGCAGCCGCCACGGCACTTCTGCCTCGGTCTTAATTAAAGAGAAACAATTATTTCGAAAATCAGAGAGCCCGAAACTCTTCCCTGCGGGAGAGCGCCGCTCCGTTAACTAGTGCGCAACTCTCGTAATCGGGAGAAGAAAAAGGAAAGAGGTGCGCGCGTACATAAAGCGTGCAACGGAGGGGGAGAAAAGGAAGAAATCAGGGAAGAGGCAAACAGACGCGTGCGTGTGTGTGTGGCCAGCTGCAAACTTGTAGCAATAAAGTTTCTCGCCGATGAAAATCTTCGTCCGGCTCTTTTCTCTCTCTTTACTCGCGGACAAAGTGGCACCCTCCGAGGAAAGCGGAGCTTAGCGTCTTTCTTCTCACGTCCCTTACGTGCACGCTCGCCCTTATTGTTCCGCTTCTCTCTCTCTCTCTCTTTCTCTCCCGTACATCATCCCCTTGCGCTAATAAAGCTGACGAGTACGCGGCGAGCTCTTTGCTTCGTTTATACATTGCGAGAGGATTTCTTTTTCCTTCTTCATTCTCTTTTTTTTCGGAAAATTTTCTTCGTAGTGTGTGTATGCCTTTGCAACCTTTGCGCTCGATTGTCCCTTTTTTTTCTTATTGGATGGAAAAGTTTTGGGGCCAGCTGTTTGCCGATTATTGATGGCTTGGTTGAAAGAAACGCGTAGTACGTACACTAAAACTTTGCTAGCGAGAATTTTTGTTAATGGAGCTGAATAAGGAATATGAGTCTTATGTAGCAGATAAAGAGTATTGTCAATGTGGATGTGGTATAAAAAATTGTGATGAAATTGTGATAACATTTTTTATGGTTTAACAAAAGTTGAACTAATTTATAAATATTTTTACTTACATGGATTAATAGAATCTATGTGACTTTTTCGAATATAATGTTTATTTTTTTTTGCTATTCTTTTTAACAATTATTAGCTACTAAAATAAATAAAAACAGTGAAACATTTTAGAATGTCCACCACATTTAATTTTAAAAATAGAGCGATAATAAAATAATAATTTTATTTTTACGAAAATATCAGTAAAACAAATATTACATCATATATTGAAGCATTCTTACAAAAAAATTATATGCGTAAATCTATTTTCTAAAATTTTAAATTTATCAGTTCTTACTTTCTAAAGTTATCAAGGTTCTCCTTGCATGATTTGGTTGCCTGCGTCATTACGTTTGATTTCAGTTACAGTGATAAAAAGAAGCGGCAAATTTACGAACTCGTAACTTATATTTTAACGTTTCAAGTCGCAGAACCATAAGTCTTATGCTTTTTACATTTTTATCCTTGCACTAGACAAAGAGAATAAGTTTTCTTGCTCATATTTTTTCTATTAATTCTTTTAATAAATAAATTACATTTTATTTGAAATTAAACAATTCGATTTTCACATGAGAAGTGTTCCTATCTTGGTGTCTAAGTCCAGCGACCTAAATAAGTTCGGATCGAATATTTACAAGCTGTTGAGATAACAGACCATACAGTTTTTACTGGTCTTACGATAAAATGTATTAGTTGGCCTTAAGGCAGCATGTGAATCACTTCAATTTTGTGTAATTGGTTTAAGCTGTTGAATCTCAGTCATTAATTTAATAAGCTATTAGTTTAAACATAAATTCAAGATGGATATAATAAAAATTTTCTGC